>JADWQK010001150.1:19934-52709 GCA_017933935.1 Sesamia nonagrioides
AATAATAATAATAATTCATTTAATTCGGATTACTCCATATTTGTTAGTACAATTTTAAGCTTATAGACTAGTGTTAGTAACAATATGATAAAGATACATTTTTAACAATAAATGGCGGATCGAGTGGAGTCCCCGGTGATGCTGGAAAATCGCTATAAGACTGCGTGCAGTCTGATCCAGCGAGCCAGCATCGGAGAGTCCCAGCGGTCCACCAACACGCGCACTAGTGTTAGTAACAATATGACAAAGATACATTTTTAACAACAAATGGCGGATCGAGTGGAGTCCCCGGTGAATAATAATAATTCATTTAATTCGGATTACTCCATATTTGTTAGTACAATTTTAAGCTTATAGACTAGTGTTAGTAACAATATGATAAAGATACATTTTTAACAATAAATGGCGGATCGAGTGGAGTCCCCGGTGATGCTGGAAAATCGCTATAAGACTGCGTGCAGTCTGATCCAGCGAGCCAGCATCGGAGAGTCCCAGCGGTCCACCAACACGCGCAGGATGGTATTGGGACTGTCGCGCGTGCGTCGTAAGATGGAAGCGCACCGTTTGCGCATGATGGCCGCAAAGCCGTCCGTACCAGCCTCCGCAAACATTGCCGAGGCGCTGCAGTAGCGCGGCAGTCCCATTAGCACCCGGAAAGCATTATTATACTGAATGCGCAGATCGCTGTATGTGCGCTGCGTAAAGTTGACCCACAGACAGCAGGTGCAAAAGGACTGACAGTACGCTTTAAATAGCGCAACTTTGACAGTCCCCGTGCACCGTGCAAACCTGCGGGCCAACATGTTGCATCGGACAGACAGCGACCTGCGTTCCCTTTCTATATCAATACCGTCCTTAAGGTTGTCGGTGACCCAATGGCCCAAATACTTAAATTGTTCGACTAGTTTTAGCGCTGTACCACATAAAGTGAATTTTGGAACAAATGTGTATCTCTTGTTGTCAGGTCTGAAAATCATAATTTCACTTTTGCTTGCATTGTATTTGAACCCATGAGCCACCGCGTAGGACTCACAAATTTTCAGAAGCCTTCGTAAGGCTCCAATCGATGGGCTCAACAGCACCATGTCATCTGCGTAACTGATGTTATTGACGCACACTCCGTCTATATGACACCCAACACCGGTACTGGTGAGCTCATCGATCAGACGATTGACGTACAGATTAAAGAGCGTAGGTGAGGTCAGTCCCCCCTGCCTCACCCCGCACTCCAGTCTGTACTCCTCTGAGAAAGAACTTGCCCATTTTACATAGTTCTTTTGGTTTTTATACCAATGCATAAACAGTTGCACAACCTCCCCGGGCAGACTAGTGTCCTCCCTTAATTTCCTCCACAGAATATCGTACGATACAAGATCGAAGGCCCTCGATAAATCAAGATAGCACGCATATACTGGGGTCCTCCTGCTCGTGTAATACTGCACAGTCTGCTTGAGGCACAGGATAGCACTCTCGGTGGAATGGCCAGGCCTGAAGCCAAACTGTGCGTCGTTTAATAGGACGTGTTTACCCAGGTGCTGACCAAGCAGACTGTCCAGCACTTTCGCAACCACCGTAGCCAGTGAGATCGGTCTATAGTTCTTAACATCTGATGCATCACCAGTTTTATTTTTGATGATAGGCACAACTATAGTACGCATCAGATTATCGGGCAGGTGCGAATGACCCAAACAAAGAGTAAAAAACATGGACAACACTCTGGATAAGTGTACTCCCGCGTACTGCAAGTGCTCAATGCTAAGGCTGTCGTGACCAGGGGATTTACCCCTCACCATGCCTTTAATCACGGCACCTACTTGCTTCGCAGTAAAATAAACACTGCGCTCACCACCTTCCTCAACATCGAGCACCTGCTGAGCTGGCCCCAGAGGGGAATCTACCCTGAAATGGTGGGAGAACATAGTGGCGATCTCACTGGGCTTATGCAAACCCGCCACGCTGACGGGGAGACCCGGTTTATGACCCATTTTATTGGTGTTCTTCCAAAACAGACCAAATTTCTTTTTGGAGTGAAGTTCAGCTATAATGTCCATTTTTATCTGTCGTTCATTATTTTGACACCATTTCAATTTTGTTTTAAAAGCGCGCCTAGACTCGCACATATCTTTATAAAGACTGCCAGCCCTGGGCTTACCCCCAGAAAACCATGCCTGGAAACATAACCGGGCCCTCTCATGAGCGCCCCGGACATGCCTATTCCAACCAGTAATACATTTACCTCCAAGCCTTTTCACAACCTCATAACTACATAAAGCTGCCTCTGACAGAATAGAAATAATATCGTTATACATGATATCTATTATGATTTTATGACTTTTATCACAACACATTTTATCGGAACAGTTCCTTAGTTCTGAAGGAAAATCTAATTCACGTAGTTTAGAGTGACAATTAATGATGTCGCGCTGAAAACATTCATGAATATTATTATCTGAGGGCAACACAAATCGAGTACTTATAATATAACATTCTCTTACTTAATGATTTTGCTGGAATAATCCATTGCTTCATATGTTCGAAAACTTTGCACAAAAAGGATAATAACGCTATGAATATTACAACTAACCAAACGACCCAACCAACTAACGGATCCAAATCATCTAACAACGTTCCCAATCAGAATTGATCACAATTGGTTGATTTTGGCAAAATGATATTTTAGCATAAGGGCCCAAAAACGCCTGTCCACGTTTTATGTGATCCATAAAAATGTAAAGGGTGGTATTCATTTTCATGAAAATACATAGCCCATTCACACCTTAATTAAATTAATAGGTAGTCAATTAAATGTCGTCACATTTAAACATCAAGGCGAATTATGTAGGCACATCAAGGCGATATCTCAGCAACATCATCCATATCGCCACTACAAGCGACAACGCAACTGCAAAAAGTTAACGAAACTACTGCTTGCCCACATATTATCGCTGCAATGAGGCGCGATTGTGGTATGTTTTAATGTTGCCTAATTATACTTTTTGTCTGTACAGACAAAACAATGACCAAATTTGAGAATTTGAAAAAAAATCTCAAATTTCTGTTTTTATGTCTCAAGTTCCATGTTTTCAGGAACACGTGATCTTGCTTTGTGGTCAAATAGGCCTTGTAATGGAAGCAGTACTACCAGAGCCTATAGTTCGCAAATATACTGAAATTACAACATTTAAGATGGAATTTGTCTCCTATAAAGAGACTTTGGTGAAGAATCATTAGTAAGTACTACATATTGATCATTCAGTGCCGAGATCTAACAGTGTATATTGATAATGTACAGACAACAGCTCATCAAGCCACTACAAACGGTCATATTTCTTTATTCGATTTTCAACTTTATCTTTAAAACATTAAGAAGGCATCAAGGTTGATTTTGAATATTTGACAGTTTCGGGTAGCTTGACATGCAGTCGTCCGTACCAATTCCACATCGATATTACCAAGTCAATTGTTATTAATATCCTATGGTTCAAATTTCAAAGTCTGTGACATTTATTGATGATTGTGTGTTTTATTCACCATGATTAGCTATTTAAAATAAATTCCTGTCGATAGCAATGGATTTTGTGTAAAAACCAGCCTTGATGACTTTGAAAACACGTACAAATACACCCGGAAATATCAAAAATCGTCATTCACTAGACAACGATGTATTCTTCTATCCAGCCCCCTAATCGGCGAATATCTTTTTGTCAAATGATTGCGACTAGTTGGGATCTGTTGGTATCGTTCGGGTCGCCCATTGGTCCGTGCGGTCCAAACGATCCCAACTAGTCGCAATCATTTGACAAAAATGTGTTCGCCGATTGGGGGGCAGGTAGAGGTATGTGGTGGTTGTGACGATTTGATAATATTTGCTAGGCCAAAATAGCTAAACACCGTACAAGACGGGGAGGTTTATTTAGCAGAGGAATACAATAATACAAGCAAACGAAACTGGCGCATCTTCTTCTTCTTCAGCCTATAGATGTCCACTGCTGGACAAAGGCCTCCCCCAAGGCTTTCCTCGCTGATCGGTCTTGCGCTGCCCGCATCCATCGGCTTCCCGCGACCCTTACTAGGTCATCGGTCCACCTTGTTGGTGGCCTCCCTACGCTGCGTCTTCCAGTACGTGGCCGCCACTCCAGAACCTACTACTCCGTCGGTCATCGGTTCTACGAGCAATGTGCCTTGCCCACTGCCACTAAAGTTTAGCGACTCGCAGAGCTATGTCGGTGACTTTGGTTCTTCGTTCTTTGAATCTCCTCATTTCTGATTCGATCACGCAGAGAAACTCCGAGCATAGCTCTTTCTATTGCCCTTTGTGTGACTCTCAGCCTTCGTATGAGGCCCATTATGAGCGACCACGTTTCAGTTCCGTAAGTCATCACTGGCAACACACACTGGTCAAAGACTTTAGTCTTGAGACACTCTGGTATCTTGGACGACGAGAAGATGTAGTGTAGCTTCCCGAACGCTGCCCAGCCAAGCTGGATTCGACGAGACACCTCTTTCTCGAAGTTGGACCTACCTAGTTGGACTGTTTGTCCCAGGTATGTATACTCATCAACAACTTCGAGTGCAGAGCAACCAAGTAGAATTGGAATGGGTGCGACATGAGAATTCGACATGATCTTTGTCTTATCCATGTTCATCTTTAGACCCACTTGTTGGGAAGCTTTGCTGACGTCATTGAGCATTTTGCCCAAGTCTTCCAGGGTCTCAGCCATGACCACGATATCATCTGCAAAACGAAGATTAGTAATGTACTCGCCGTTGATGTTGATGCCAAGTTCTTTCCAGTCCAGGAGCTTGAAGACATCTTCCAACGCAGCAGTGAACAATTTAGGAGATATGACATCTCCTTGTCTCACTCCACGTTGCAGTTGGATCGGTTTCGAGTCCTGATCCTGGAGATGGACTGACATGGTGGCGTTTTTGTACAAACACTTTATCACCTCAATGTATCGATGGTCAATTTGACACCAACTGGCGCATATTATGTTCAAGTTCATTTTGTCATTCGTAACACCGTGGTGGCCTAGTGGTTAAAACACCAGCCTCTCAAGTATGAATGTGTGGCTTCGATTCCAGGTCAGGCAAGTACCAATGTAACTTTTGTAAAGTTATAATTATGTACTTTCTAAGTATAGCTTGGACACCAATGACTGATTACAAGGTGAAGGAAAACATCTTGAGGAAATCTGGACTTTAAGTCTGAAATCGCCAACCTGCATTGAGCAAGCGTGGTGATTATGCTCAATCTTTCTCTGTATGATAGGAGACCTGCACCCAGCAGTGGGACGATAAAAAATAACATATAAAATGATTGATTATAATGATGGTTCGTAGCATGCGTCATAGACCATTCCCAGAAGAAGAAGATCTTGCCAGCATAGACGAAGAGGCTTTGAAAGCCAAAGAAGAGGCAGAACAGCGAGATGATGAGGAAGAAGACGCAGAATGGGTCGGCGAAATAGAACTAAGTACGTACTCTTTTTTTGGAAATTCTCTTTTTGCGAAGATAAATATGTAAAATAGCCTTTATTGCTGGTACCCTTTGTGCTATGCTTGTCATAGAATCTCTGTCACAGAAGAGGCCTACCCTTTGTGCTATGCTTGTCATAGAGTCTCTGTCACAGAAGAGGCCTACCCTTTGTGCTATGCTTGTCATAGAGTCTCTGTCACAGAAGAGGCCTACCCTTTGTGCTATGCTTGTCATAGAGTCTCTGTCACAGAAGAGGCTAGTCCCAGTATTGAACATAGTATTTGGAACATAGTAGATTTAATGCTTAAACCACATATGTATACACGAAGTAATGGTAATAGTAGAGCGTACAAATGTTGCACTGTAGGCAGTCTCCGAATGGGGCGAAGACAATCTTGTAGTACTCAAGCCGCCAAAACACAAGTGTGTCTATTCACAGCCAAAAGGAGCCGGTTCACACTTCACGCAGGTTCCTACTTTTCGGAATATATCCTTGGAGTGCACCGACCGCTTTCAGCTTTTGGGAGTTGAGATTTTCTCGAAACTGAACTTTTGGCGGTTCATTGAATCCAAAGTCAAAATATCTGTCAGGAAACATGGTATTATTGGAATGTTCCGGTGGTACTTCACACCGGGACAGCTTCTAATATTATACAAAGCACAGGCCCGTTCGTGTGTAGCTTACTGCAGCCACATTTGGGCTGGTGCCACAAAATGGCACATGGCAACTTTGTATTCGGTGGAGAGGCGTATTAAGAGTCTAATTGGCGACTCAGATTCGGTTCGAAACGGGCTCCAAAACCTGGAACACAGGCGAAGAATAGCTAGCCTGTCGGTGTTCTATAGGATGCATATTTTTGGAGAATGCGCGCGGGAATTGCATGACTTAATTCCCCCATCTCCGTTCCATCATTGGACGACCCGCGGGGACGACCCGCGGGGACGACCTGTCGTACAGAGAGTATCCACCCTTACGTTATTGCCACCACTACGACCCGGACGAAGCGTTTTGCCTCGTCTTTTATACCGCGTACATCAAGGGAGTGGAACCTTTGACTACAATTAAATGTCTTCAAGGCTAGAGTGCATAGGCTCTTAATAAACTAGCGCCCTTTACCATTAACGATTGCATCACTGCTTACCATTAGGCGGGATTGTGGTCAAGTCCTAGTTTA
Organism: Sesamia nonagrioides; assembly: GCA_017933935.1. NCBI lineage: Eukaryota > Metazoa > Arthropoda > Insecta > Lepidoptera > Noctuidae > Sesamia > Sesamia nonagrioides. The sequence goes on from JADWQK010001150.1 coordinate 26,589, forward strand.
TAATTATAAAAAAGTAAGATTTTTCTCGCTGCATACAATAAAATTCCAACAACCAAGTCCAGAACCAACGACCAAGGTGCTTCAACTTATAGATGTCACAAGAAAATAATCGTGTCTACAGACTCTACAGTGTAAATCAGGCATTAGACTAATTATTAATTATATTTTGATGTGTTTAATATTACCATTAACATTTTAGTGGAAAGCGAGAGTATGCTGGGTACAACGATCACTTGGGCCGACTATGGTGAAGAAGGTGTGTGGGTCGTTCAGCGCGGCACCGGCGCCTTACTCCTCATCCGGCCGGGAAACAATAAAATCCTCAAGTATGCCCCGTTCCCTGGGGCTTGGTCTGAAGATTTGACGACATTGAAATTTGTGTAAGATAGAATCTACTTAGAATTCTATCTAATGTGAGATCGGCTTATACAATAAACATGTACTCAATATACCACTAACAAGATAGTATTTACATAAATATATTCGCGCTTTAGTAACGCACACTCTTCCAACTTCGAGTTGTCAGATACAAAACACTGACCACATCAGTCTTATTTATTTTGTTAAAAATATGACGTAAGTGATTCCGATATTATCCTTTTTACAGAATAAACCTTTTCATTTGATAAACACACATGTTTAACCAATAAACTGATTGATTGATTCACCTATATTCTATACTTATGCACTGGATACGCCGATACTTGTTAAGGGACCAGGAATATAATAAGGCTAGTGAAGATGATCACTTGCCTTTTTTGGTGGAAAATGATCAAATGTCCACGCTCTCGGGTGGAGTGGAACGACGTGTCAGACTTTTACTGACTAAAACACACCCGTATTCCTTCAATTGCTTGTGCGGATCTTTTGAACAATCCGCGGTTGGGGCAGGCAATGGTCCTCGTGGACGCCCTCACTATGTGCTGATAGACTCTCGCTCCGTTTAAAATACTAGTTTTTAGCTGTATTCGGCTACAATAGAAGCCAATACAAACATCAACGAAAAAATGTCCCTACAAAACCTGAAAGACTGTGCCCGGTTTTCCCACAAACTGACACAGATTGTTACGTGCTTTGTGTCGATTAACTTTGATGTTGAAACAGGTGTGGTGGCCGATACCTCGTTGTTGGGACAAACACTGGAATCATCCGAGTAGTACGTATGCCTACTGAAGAGGAAGACAACCCTAATTACCATTACAATGTGTGGATGAGCTCGATACAGAAGCTACTGAAAAAACTGAAAGGCAGACGATTGGCCAAGGAAGAGGTTCACTAAGTATCATTTATTTTAATGTATGTTCGTTGGTTTGTCGTAGTAACGCTAGCTGAAACTTGTTACAAAAGCATCAAAGTGGAGACCAGTGGTAACAACCGCGTCTTGCAACCGCGTCTTGCAACCGCGAGATGTAGGTTTTAACTCAGGCCTAGGATTTATGTGCACTCCGAGGCACTGAGGAATATCGGTTTATGCAGCTTAAGGCGCCGTGATTAGACTACTTTCAGTATTTGAGGGCGGTAAGCAGATGAACGCGAGACGAGTAGTCCCCTCACTAACTAAACTAAATGTAAGTTCAATGCTTCCTATTCTTTCTATTTCACTAAAAACTTACATAAACATAGTTGTGAACAAGGAATCGGCCGGTACCTAACCACGAACCTCTCCTTAAACATAGTTGTGAACAAGGAATCGGCCGGTACCTAACCACGAACCTCTCCTTAAACATAGTTGTGAACAAGGAATCGGCCGGTACCTAACCACGAACCTCTCCTTAAACATAGTTGTGAACAAGGAATCGGCCGGTACCTAACCACGAACCTCGCCTTAAACATAGTTGTGAACAAGGAATCGGCCGGTACCTAACCACGAACCTCTTCTTAAACATAGTTGTGAACAAGGAATCGGCCGGTACCTAACCACAAACCTCGCCTTAGACATAGTTGTGAACAAGGAATCGGCCGGTACCTAACCACGACCCTCTCCTTAAATATAGTTGTGAACAAGGAATCGGCCGGTACCTAACCACCAACCTCTCCTTAAACATAGTTGTGAACAAGGAATCGGCCGGTACCTAACCACGACCCTCTCCTTAAACATAGTTGTGAACAAGGAATCGGCCGGTACCTAACCACGAACCTCTCCTTAAACATAGTTGTGAACAAGGAATCGGCCGGTACCTAACCACGAACCTCTCCATAAACGCTATTTATAGGCAAATAAACTAATAATAATTCATCCTCTTACATTTTCAGAAACAACCAATTCCTCGAATAGACTTCGTAGATTTCTACTACTTACCGATGCATGATCGTTACACTGGGGCTGTCTCCTGCCTAGAACTTAGCCACAATTCAAGGTAAGTACGAGCAATAACAACAACAACAATTAACATTTATTATTTACTTAAAGTATGGTAAACGGTGGCTGCCCATTTAATAGCATATTATGACACTCTAGGCATGGCTGGCATTGATGGCCACTGCCAAGTAAGAAAAACTAACCGTCTTATTACAAAACGAAATCTAACTTTAATTCTAGCCTTAATGTTTGAATCAGTATTATTGCATTTCGAACTTTATATATAAATGTATTTATGAAAAGTACGTAAGTAGTAAAACGAATATACATATGTACATGTTCATGGTCATGGTGTCTTTGGTTTTTGTATTCGTTTTTGCTACCGACTTCCGAAATTAGTTATTTTTTAGTTTGTGGTGTTTTTTCGGAAGTTATTTTTTTTTAGTAAAAATGTTTTTATTTGACAATTTTTAGTTGTGTAAAGTACTATTCAGCTGCATCCGGTTAGACTGGACGCTGTTGCCAACATAGTTGGGAATAGGCTAACAAGCAAACTACGCAATTTTGTTTACTTGAATTTTTACCCGTAATTTTGGTGTAAATGCCAAACTACTGAACGGATATTTATATTTTTTTTTGGGACCTGACTGAATGTATGAGTATTGCTAGAGATGACACAATTACGCAACTTAAGTTCATTCTTGATTTTTTTTATTGTTGCATCAGCATAACGAGTAGGTACCTACTGATTGCCTACGTTAAATTTCAATACTGTAAATTGTTGAGGAATTTTCTCGACTGTCTATGGTCTTTATTATCAGATCTTCATAATAACCCATATGAGTACAAAGTTCTTATCAATATAAATGAATGAAATCCAAATACAAGGTAGCTACTGTAAACCGTTGAGGAGCTCCATGAACTGTCCTTCGCCTTCATCATCAGCCTCCTAATGACAGTCACAATCCATCTAGGTGTAAGGTTCTTATCAATACAAATTAATGAAGCACCAGCACAATGTAGCTGCTGTGAATCGTTGAGGAATTCCCTCGACTGTCTCTCGGCTCCATCATCAGATCTACTGCAGACATTCATTATAACTTAACCCGAGACGGTCTCCAAAGCCTAGAGCACAGGCGTAGAGTAGCCAGCCTTTCGGTCTTCTATAGGATGCACTTTGGGAAGTGTGCGAGGGAATTGCATGATTTGATTTCCCCCATCTCCGTTCCACCCTTACGTTGTTAACACGACTACGATCGGGACGAAGCGTTTCGCCTTCTCCTTTATACCGTGTACATCGAGGGACTGGAACAATTTGCCAGGGGCATAAACTAGTGCGCTTTACCATCAACGATTGCGTCACTGCTTACCATCAGGCGGGATTGCGGTCAAGCGCTAGTTTATAAATAAAAAAAAATAACCTTCATGGATGCAAACTTCTCAACAATATAAATGAATTGAGTTCAAACACAAAGTAACAACTGTAAATCGTTAAGGAATTCCTTGAACTAACCTTTGTCTTCATCATCAGCTCCCTAATGACAGTCTCATCCCATCTAGGCGTAAGGTTCTTCTCAATACAAATTAATCAAGCACGAACATAACGTAGTGCCGTGAATCGTTGCGGAGTTCCCTCGACTGTCCCTCGGCACCATCATCAGACCTACTGCAGACCCTTGTTAGATTGTAGTGCTTTAAAATACCTAACGAAAAAACTTACAAATGCACTAGCCGTCCCTACAATTTTTTAAAGTTCCCCTTGATTTCTCTGGTCTTCCAGAATTAAACCTCCTGATTAAACCTGATGTCCTTATCATTAGACCACCTTGGGAATGCGTCCTTTCCAACAAAAAAAATGATCAAAATCGGTTCATAAACGACGAAGTTAACCGCGAACAAACATAAAAAAAACATTTATGTGGTCGAATTGAGTAACCTCCTCCTTTTTGAAATCGGTTAAAAAGAAGAATTTGGGAGATTTTAATCAGTTTTCATCATGAAGCGTATTGTTTCAGGCACCTTTACTCCTCTGGTACCGATGGAAATATATTCGCCTACAAGGTCAACTTTCCAGAACGATTGCTCCAAAAAAAGAAGCTTCCGATGCCTCCAGACTCAATTGTTAGTACTTTTTTTCATTTATAGTTTAGTAGACTACATATATCTCACAGGAACATGATTCTGGGTTATTAATCTAGAGTAGGTATACACTACTTGTGTGCAAAATTTCAATATATGAATCTGCTCAGTCAGATATTTGGTCCGGACCGGCCACGCCAGACAAACAAAGAAAAACCGAACTTGTTGCTTTTTATATTTCTATTACGTTCAATTACAATTAATTTATACCTTTTTTATAAAATATTCAATGTTAACTTTAGACTTTTTGTTATTACATCATCATCAACCTTTTTATCGTCCCACTGCCGGGCACAGGTCTCCTCTCATACAGAGAAGGACATTACATCATATTTTATTAATACATATAAAAAACATGGGCAACGAAAAAGGTAAGTAGGGAAATTAATTATTACCTTGTGAGTAAATTATTCAATCCAAATTAGTTCATTTGTGTGTACTGACTGTGTACATAACTATGTACACAGTTGATTGTGTGTGTGCATATGAAACTCCATATGCACACACACAATCAGCCAATACTGTTGCCACTACTGGGACACAGGCCTCCTCTCAGTGAGAGGGAGTGGACCGTAATCTACCCCGTGGGCTCAGTACGTGTTGCTAACTATGTACTAATAAATTGTTTTTGCAGAGAATAACAAAAGTAAGAGAGCATAGCACTGTCGAAGGAGAGCTGATGTCCCACGAACAACTGAAGCAAAAAGAGGAATTCGACAAAATGATGGCGATCGCTAATGCACATAAGAAAAGAGTTCGCGACCAGCTGAGTGATCTAACTGTTGAATATAATAAGCTAATAAAAGCGTAAGCGGATTTTAATTTCTTCCATCTTGCGTTATTTATAACAACTTTTAATGATTACAAAAATGTGGTTATCAAAAGTTGTTAATTGTGATTAAAATATCAAAATAAAATTCCGACTGAGATGGAAGTTTTGAGTATGAATGTCAATGACTATAATAGTAAAGACTGATTTACACGGTGCAATTTAATTGCCTATGGCTTCAATTAAGTTGAGGCAACAATAAAAATGTGCAATTGTCTAAACACTATTTAGACGATGCAAGTCATTTTTTGCATCAGTTTTATTGTATGCCATAGGCAATATAATTGGGTTGTACTTGTATCCTAAAAAATAATTTAATGTCCATCAGATAAATTTATAAAAAATATTGAACACGTATTTTTTATTTCTTTGAAAAAATGTTGCATGGCGGCACGCCGTGGTACAAAATGCACCACAGCGTGACGTAATTAGCCCCCACTCCGTAACTTTAATACGCTATATCTCAGTAGTTTTCGGTAATTTCGACAAAATAAAATATACTTGGATACATCCCTATTGCACCGTGTAAATAATCTTTAGGAAAGTGGATGGATCATGTAGTGAACCTCGAATCACGGTATTGACCAAGTTCAGATGTTAAATTATTCTAAAATTAAATGATATAGGAGTAGGAGAAGAATGATGACACGGTATTGACCAAGTTCAAGATGTTAAATTATTCTAAAATTAAATGATATAGGAGTAGGAGAAGAATGATGACACGGTATTGACCAAGTTCAAGATGTTAAATTATTCTAAAATTAAATGATATAGGAGTAGGAGAAGAATGATGACACGGTATTGACCAAGTTCAAGATGTTAAATTATTCTAAAATTAAATGATATAGGAGTAGGAGAAGAATGATGACACGGTATTGACCAAGTTCAAGATGTTAAATATATTCAAGATGTTAAATTATTCTAAAATTAAATGATATAGGAGTAGGAGAAGAATGATGACACGGTATTGACCAAGTTCAAGATGTTAAATTATTCTAAAATTAAATGATATAGGAGTAGGAGAAGAATGATGACACGGTATTGACCAAGTTCAAGATGTTAAATTATTCTAAAATTAAATGATATAGGAGTAGGAGAAGAATGATGACACGGTATTGACCAAGTTCAAGATGTTAAATTATTCTAAAATTAAATGATATAGGAGTAGGAGAAGAATGATGACACGGTATTGACCAAGTTCAAGATGTTAAATTATTCTAAAATTAAATGATATAGGAGTAGGAGAAGAATGATGACACGGTATTGACCAAGTTCAAGATGTTAAATTATTCTAAAATTAAATGATATAGGAGTAGGAGAAGAATGATGACACGGTATTGACCAAGTTCAAGATGTTAAGTTATTCTAAAATTAAATGATATAGGAGTAGGAGAAGAATGATGACACGGTATTGACCAAGTTCAACATGTTAAGTTATTCTAAAATTTCTTAGGAACCGAGCGCTTCCATTCTCTCAACAAATAGACGAAACCCTAGACCCGCGACCTCTAGTTGTTCAAGAAAGAGAGTTGGAAGAAGCTAAAGCACTTACTAAAAGAAAACTGGCGCATCAACTCGAAGCTTCTGATTTAGCCTTACAGAAAATGCATTCGAGGAACATTATAATGCTGGATGTGTTCCCTTTCACCTTGAGAGCCATCAGGTTAGTGTTAATATATACTAATATATAAAGCTGAAGAGTTTGTTTGTTTGTTGTTTGAACGCAGTTATCTCAGGAACTACTGGTCCGATTTGAAAAAATCTTTTACTACATAATATCACTCTGTGACTAATAGGAGTGGAGCATAACTAACTCCACGCGAACGATGTCGCTGGCGGCCGCTATCACCAATATATTAATAACGAAATTTTGTCTCTAATAAGTAAAACCAGTATTTTCAAAATTTCAAGAGAGTCAGTCGCTTCCAAGTCACCGCCACCATCAGGTTTAGTACCAAGTGCCAAGAACCACTAAGGCCGCTGCCTCGAATCTTACGGGCAGCGGGGCGGCGGCGGCGGCGGCGCGGGAGCCGAGCGGGCATCGAAGACCTGTTCTCGAAACTAGCGGGCAGATCGCGTGTCACTATAGCCGCGTAGTGTTGTGTTCACGATTGTGTCGACGAGATATTTGTTTTTATTCGCGAAAGAAATGTCTGAACAATAGCAACAACAACTTTTTGATTCAAATTTATTCCTAACGCTCGATCACCGCTCGCTGCCCGCAAGATTCGAGCGCGAGAAGTAAGTACACCGCTCGTTGCCCGCCACCGCCCCGCTGCCGCGCCGCTGTTTTCGAGAACCATTCCGTTTGATTTTACGCATAAGATCCTGCCGCTCACTCGCCGCTACCGCCGCCGCCCCGCTGCCCGCAAGATTCGAGGCAGCGGCTTAAGACGTCACCACGAAGATGAGAAAGGCAAAACACTGTGTTTTGTGAAATATGCCTTGCCTTGTCTTTATTTTGCCTCTGCCTCCTTTGGCCTCCGCGTATCCGTCAATCAACAGAGGTCTAGCGCTGAATCTCTATTGAAACTACCGCTTAGATAGCCACCGTTATATCTAGAGTTATTATAGAAAAAAAAATAGTTCATCGTTGAATACATAACAAATGGGGAGATGAAGAAGGTAGTAGTATACATATAGCAATGAACTTCAAACAGCTGCCAGATGTAGACAAAGTTTCAAAGTGAGCTTCACTCTGTCACTTTCACCAGCAGCTAATACCCTATAATTGTATTTTAATGTTTTGCGCAGGACTAATGTATCTCTATTTAATTGTGTCATGCAGTGACCCTTTAGTACAATTAAGACCTCTACGCCAAAAAAATCTCTCAAAAGATTTTTATGCACAACTGGAGGAAGTACACCAGAAGATGGCTGAAGCAGCTCTAAAAGGAAGGTTGTATATCTTTTTATAAATGTTTTTGTTATTAATTTCCTTCCAATAGTTTTATATCTGGTAATTTGTCTAACTTGTATTTTGTAAATGTACATGCTGCTAGGGATATGAATTTATTGGAATTAGCAGAAAAGCAATTGCAGTAAGTAAATCATAATAATTTAAGATCGTTTCTATTTAACCTACGCTAATCTTGTTGGCTTATAGCAGGCATTTCACTTGAAGCTACTCTTATTATTAAACCTACGCTAATCTTGTTGGCCTATAGCAGGCATTTCACTTGAAGCTACTCTTATTATTAAACCTACGCTAATCTTGTTGGTCTATAGCAGGCATTTCACTTGAAGCTACTCTTATTATTAAACCTACGCTAATCTTGTTGGCCTATAGCAGGCATTTCACTTGAAGCTACTCTTATTATTAAACCTACGCTAATCTTGTTGGCCTATAGCAGGCATTTCACTTGAAGCTACTCTTATTATTAAACCTACGCTAATCTTGTTGGCCTATAGCAGGCATTTCACTTGAAGCTACTCTTATTATTAAACCTACGCTAATCTTGTTGGCCTATAGCAGGCATTTCACTTGAAGCTACTCTTATTATTAAACCTACGCTAATCTTGTTGGCTTATAGCAGGCATTTCACTTGAAGCTACTCTTATTATTAAACCTACGCTAATCTTGTTGGCCTATAGCAGGCATTTCACTTGAAGCTACTCTTATTATTAAACCTACGCTAATCTTGTTGGCCTATAGCAGGCATTTCACTTGAAGCTACTCTTATTATTAAACCTACGCTAATCTTGTTGGCCTATAGCAGGCATTTCACTTGAAGCTACTCTTATTATTAAACCTACGCTAATCTTGTTGGCTTATAGCAGGCATTTCACTTGAAGCTACTCTTATTATTAAACCTACGCTAATCTTGTTGGCTTATAGCAGGCATTTCACTTGAAGCTACTCTTATTATTAAACCTACGCTAATCTTGTTGGCCTATAGCAGGCATTTCACTTGAAGCTACTCTTATTATTAAACCTACGCTAATCTTGTTGGCTTATAGCAGGCATTTCACTTGAAGCTACTCTTATTATTAAACCTACGCTAATCTTGTTGGCCTATAGCAGGCATTTCACTTGAAGCTACTCTTATTATTAAACCTACGCTAATCTTGTTGGCCTATAGCAGGCATTTCACTTGAAGCTACTCATATTATTCGCATGCGGCAATTTTGCGACCTCATGACTGCAACGTCGATGTTACAGCGTGGCTGGAAGTGCCGGGGGGTAACCGCGCTAAATAAAACAGTAGAAGTTCAACTCTTGTTCATATTTAATCAAACAGCTATAGTTGCGATCACATTGTGTATCGCGCTAAAGTTTTAACTTCGATTGATTTTACATCAATCGAAGTTAAAACTTTAGCGCGACTGACTGAAAATGACTTATAAGTACATTGATTTTAATCAATCTACTTATAAGTCATTTTGTCAGATATATTAATATTTTCAACACATTTGCTCATAAAATGGCTCTATGGTCACCGCAATTAGGCACATAATGACACCCATAATCAAAATTTAAACAAAAAAAAAATAAACTATAACTCACTAGTGAGTTATAGATTAGATAAAATCCATAACTCTTTTTTTTTTTTAGTTCTTCTGAACGGAAAAGGCAAAGGCATAGTACGCCATACAGCCTAGTCTGCAGTCAATATTTTCTTGAGTAAACTTCTATCCTAACTAATCCTAACTTATCCTAGCTTATCCTAAACTAATCCTAACTAATCTAACTCCTTTCGTTTCCCGCGTGTGGCCGATTAGGAATGGTTTAGCGTAAAGACATGATGTGGCCACTATGCTACAATATTTCACTGTTCTTTATGAATTATTCACTGAGTGCACTTTTTACTACATAAATCACGCGCTTTTATTTAGTAAACAACACTATAAATAATTTTAAAAGTCCAATGAAATATGAGCGTGACACTCATCTTAACATTCCCGCCAAAAGTCATCCATAACTCACTAGTGAGTTATAAATATTTTTTTTTAATTTAATTGGTTGTTTGTTCAATTTGCCAGTGCATTACTTTACACTGAGCAGGCAAAGGTATCTTAGACCATGATAGTCTTGAATTATCTAATTATAAAATGTAATGCAAAAATAAAATACGTCTTCACAAAATGGCGTCTTCCCGCCATCTTTTATTAAATTTAATTGGTTGAGTAGCTTTGTTCAAAAGTATTTATTAAAAACAAAGAAAACTTGTTCAATAGAACAAATAAATTAATGTTCCTATTGCTCATTTCATGCAACTTCTTATATAAATAGATAATTTTAACTCATACGTGTTTAATAAATAAAACTTTCACTCATATATAACTTTTGTTTTCTCTGTAATAAGAGTTTAAATTCCCCCATTTTATACGTGGCAGACCTAAAACCTTTGATTTCTTGCTTCTAAATCTATCGGGTAGTCTCTTTAGATAAGCTGACAAATTAGAGTATGTTTTCAAGTCCACTCCATTCTTTGTTCACATTGTACTTTTTAACATTGAGTATAAACACCACAAAGAGCTAGGTTTGTACTTAGAAGATAATTCTTTAAATAATAATAATAATTTAATTTATTAAATGACAACAAAGGTCCAATGGTTAGTAACTTAACTTAACTTATCAACTAAGGGTTAGTAATGCTTAAAAAACTAATCAAGATTGCCGCACAAGCAATGCTAACCAGTGTCTTAGCACTGGCGCATCGAGCTTGTCGGCCATGGCTTGTAGGATGCTGTTGGCGCTGGTCCTAGTTCTACCGAGCAACGAGGCCGCCCTCTTTCTCACGATGGCATAAAAATCATCCACTCGCGCCAAAGCGAACATGCCCGACGCACTGCAATACCTAGGCAACCCCAACAGCACCCGAAAACCATTATTATATTGCACACGCAGGGCGTCTAGAGCTTTCCGCGTACAGCTAACCCACAGACCACCCGTGTAGAACGACTGACAAAACGCTTTGAACAAAGCGATTTTGACCCCATCACTACAACGAGCAAATCTGTGGGCCAACATGTTGCATCTAACTGCTAGCGCCCTGCGTTCGCGTTCAATGTCTACTTGATCTTTGAGGTCCACAGTCAAATAATGGCCAAGGTACTTATATTGAGTAACCCTATTTAGTGGCTTCCCCTTTAGGCAAATTATGGGCTCATAACGCATCCATTTCCCGGGGACCTCAAAGATCAAGTACTCACTCAAAGTACGCCATGAACACATTTTCTGAAAAAGACTGCGTATTCTTGCTGTTTTGCTATTTTATGAAATTTTGGTACGATATTAGATATTTTTCCTTGGATTTTTCAGGTAGTAAACTTTGCATACCGTTAAGGGCTTCACATCTTATATCGGGCGGTGTACAACATAAATAATTTTCTTCGCAACCAGTACTTGTAGACATTTTAATTAATAAATAACTATAATATTAATTGCAAGAGTGAAATCGAGTTGTGAAAAATGTTTCACTATCGCGGGAAAAATAATGAGTTTTCCTATGCGCGCGCATTGCAATCGGCCACAGACTAAAAGAGTGAGTTTCTTTTTTTATTTTTCGCGCATAGGTTTTGCGCCTATACTGCCACGTTGTCATGTTAGACAGTAAAAGAAGAGGGAAGAGGGACGAAAACAAAGAATTTATTAAATAAAAGAAATAGCAAAAACAAGTAAAGATAAAGTATAAAAATGATTAATGAATGACGGAATGAGGTGGATGAGGTGAAGATACAGGTATTATAAAAAAGTAAAATAGCAAAATATAAAAAACTTCAGCTTCAGTAACGGCCCCGGCGGCGGAGAGCCGCGCAGAGGGCCCGGCGGCTGAAGGTGGGTGATGAGGGCCGGCGCAGATGCCCGGCGGCTGAAGACAGGCGGTTGAAGGTCAGCGAAGAGGGCCGGCGCAGAGGCTCGGCGGCTAAAGCCCAGCGGCTGAGGGCCGGCGACAGCTGTAGGCAGGCGGGGCGGCCGAGAGGGCCGACAACGGCAGCGGAGATCCGGAAACTGCGGCGAAAAGCGGCTCCCGCGGCAGAGGTCCGGCTACAGCAGCGGCGCCGCCATCAGAGGCGGTGGCGCCGCCAACAGAGACAGTAAGTACCAGGCAGCAGAAATGTAGCAGGACCGGCCCCTGCATCGGAGAGCCGGCAGCAGCACGATGGAGCGGTTCCGACATAAGCTTGACGGAGGAGGGTCACGATAGGAGGGTCCCCTCTCCGCGAGGGAGAGGGTAACCCTAGAAGGGCTCTGCAGGGATAAAACACACTATAAATAAACTTTTAAGGTGAGCACCAGACCGAAACTAAAGCTGAACTGTCAACGTTCTGCGAGGGCTTCCTAAGAAACCTCGCAGAACAGCATTCCACAAAATTTTGAATATTTGAATATTTAAAAGTAATATAAAATACCGTAAAGGAGTTCGGCATAACAAATCCGATAGAAAGATAGCGGGCAGTTAAGAATTTAGAAGAAAAAGGGTTGTCATAGAGACATCAACAGCGTTGTCAAAAACTGTCATGACAATGAAAATATTATTGTAAATATGTAAATATAAGTTTAATATTAAATTATAGCGTTGTGTTGTGTAGGAAAAATGAATACGATACAGCACAGGTACAACTTCTTACGCCTAGTTATCGCCAAGTCGCCGAAACTTAGGCTTGAAGTTGAGGACCGTGTCTGTAAGCAGAATAATGAGTCTTGGTGTAGTAAAATATTATCAGAACAGCGCCTCATAATACTGGAATGCGTATTATGACCTGCAGAAATGAATGATATATGAGTATGAAGAAGTAAGTATATGTAGGTTAATAAAATAACACTACAACGTACAAAATGGGGAAATTTAAACTTTTATTATAGAGAAAACAAAAGTTATATATGAGTGAAAGTTTTATTTATTAATCACCTACGAGTTAAAATTATCTATTTATATAAGAAGTTGCATGAAATGAGCAATAGGAACACTAATTTATTTGTTCTATTGAACAAGTTTTATTTTTTTTTAATAAATACTTTTAAACAAAGCTCCTCAACCAATTAAATTTAATAAAAGGTGGCGGGAAGACGCCATTTTGTGAAGACGCATTTTATTTTTGCATTAGATTTTATAATAAGATAATTCAAGACGAGGCTATCATGGTCTAAGATACATTTGCCTGCTCAGTGTAAAGCAGTGCACTGGCAAATTGAACAAACAACCAATTAAATTAAAAAACAAAAAATTTATAACTCACTAGTGAGTTATGGATTTTATATAATCTATAACTCACTAGTGAGTTATAGTTTTTTTTTTTTCGCACAGTTTGATTATGGGTGTCGTTATGTGCCTAATTGCGGTGACCATAGAGCCACTTTATGACCAAGTGTGTTGAAAAAAATTTTACTTAATCATCATAGTAACAATACTAATGAATTTTGAAATAATCCTTTTTTCCCGGGAATTAATTCCAATTTCCCCGAAATTGGGTAATTTTTAAAAAAAGTGACGACACCGGTATTATTATAAGCGAATAGCGACGCGACTACATCACAGGTGCCGCGTGCTCTGCCCCCCGCCGCCCGCGGAAGGGGTTGCTTACCGCACATGTATTAAGTTACCTCTTTTTGCGAAATAATATTTATATTTTTTAGGAGGATATTTTTTTTAAGTTTAGCCTGTCTTTGTGGGCATTAGTAGAATCAGTTATCGATACCTAACAATACCTTCACGGATCGGACAGGGTTTTCGTTACCTATTGTTTAATCTAAGACCACATATACTTATTTAACAGACACACAGAGTCAGCTGTTCGTCGCGTAGCCGCACGCAAAACGTCGTACGGACCTCCTCGAGTCGCCTCCTTCCTGTTAGGTTTGCCGCCAAAACCACCGTATCCACTAAAAAAAGCTCTCAGAAACTACCACATGCGCCTGAACAGACATCATATTCAATTTATTGAGGTTAGTTTCCATTTATGTGCCTACATTTCAAAATCAAAATCAACAATCAAAATCAAAGCATTTATTTCAAATAAACCAGTTACAGGCACTTTTGAATTGTCAGAAGGTCGGCCAGTCGATAAGACGAAGCTAGTCACCCATTCCAAAGAGATTTCCTATGGAGAAGAACTGGCAAGAAACTCCATGGACACTCTTTTAAATTTTGAAGCTATTGTTACAAATATTTGATTACATCATTCATGTTGAAATCAACCGTGTGAGTACGATGCAGAAATAAATTGTACGCCGAGAGCGTCCATTAAGGAAAACACACAAAAATCAATTCAGAAATTAAAATACGCCATGGCAGTTAAGAGATGACCAGTCCCCTCCGACGGCGTCCGTTCACGAACATGAGGAATGGATCAGCATCATTAAGCTCAACCATATTGAAGGGAACCTAATGACCCAACACACACGTCACCATCAGCGAGACATTTGAGTGAGCATGACATACTCTAACAGCCAGAGCACAATCAAGTCAATAAAAAAGACTAACCCAACAAAAAAAAATGCCTTACAGCACATTCGTACATTGTGCTCACACGTTTGCCATGCAATTATACAATACTAATAAATTGAATCTACACAATGCTAAGATAGTTTTGTCCAAGGTTCAGCAGCTTCAACAGGGTTCCCGAATACTAAGTTTAGCTCCTGTGTAGCTGTACAAGTGCCGAACACCTCTGTCAGCGATACAATTCCGTAACGTACAATATGCTTGGCTACATAGTGTGTAAAACAGGCTTTGAATTAATAACATACACAATTACATATTAAAACAACAAGAGGAAAAATCAGAGAACAATCAGTGTATAGAAATCGGACGCAGCTCAAGCCCAAGCCTTTTTGTCCTCAATATAATCCTTCACACTATAAAATGCTTTCTGACACAACTTACGTTTAATGAAGGATTTGAATTTATTATATTTATTTTAAAAGCTTTTGTCATCATGTTTCTACCTTTATCTCAATGTACAGTTAACGGTTATTTACTGCACATAGATATAGGGATAATATTAGCAGCATAAGGGCCACGTTCCTGTGTAGTAAAGGCGTCTGTGTATAATTAGTCAAGTATCAACACAGAACGCACACCAAACTGGCTAGCGTTCCCTTCTCTGTATCCCAATTTTGGAAAAATGAATACATACGCGTAGTCAGAGTAACTATGTAAGTGCATATTTATACAGCCCATGTTCTGGCTAGTTGGTGGCGAAAGTATAGACTATTAAATAAAATATTGTTTCGGCGGTTGTTAAAGCTTTTACCTTCAAAAGTTAGACAGTAATGTTGGAGTATAAATTTGCTTACATATAGTATGGAATATTCACAGTGGCAAGAACATCTGAATCGTAAACCGGACCCAAATGCCATGCCCCCTGGAGCGGCTGAGGCTTTGAAGGAAGCGGAGGCCACTATAGGCAATCGCATACTAAAAACTCAGCCAGACTTTGTCGCACCGCCCGGACATGGCACGCAGATACGTATCTGTCTCACCAGGAAAGAGGTTAGTAGTAATACTATTTTAGGTACAGTATACTCTAAGGAGGTTTGAACCTACCAGTACTACATTACTGTCATCTATGTAGATTAAATAGTACGTACTTGCATCGAGTTTTAGCAAAAAGTTCGGCTATAAAATATATCGGCGTTAAATGTCATCTCTGTCATTCAAATACAAATGTATTTAATATATGTAATAATAAGTTTATTTCATAGCATGTTGGCTTACACTGCATGTCAGGGAATCTGCTCTTCCCTTACATTTTAAATACGTAACGTTTCACGTTAGCACATCGTAAGTTAGTACGAACTTATTTAGCAAGTCCTTATTCTAATAGATGAGAAAACTCTTTTCTTAGATCTTCGACTTAAAACGCGAATTTAACGAGAAAGTCTTGGAGTTGCGTGAAAGAAAAGTTCAAATGGTCAAGCTTATGAAGGAAATTGGGGAGCGACTGTTGGAGATCCGGGTAGAGATACCAGCGAAGCTTGTTCGGGCCCCACCCGCACTGCCGCAATTTGATGAAGACCTTGAGTTCCCTGAAAGACATCTTGAGGTTAGTAGGTATATTTCGCATCTAACTTTATGGCGTCTAACTATAAAATGAGCTACTCGGTGCGCAATCCAGAGCCGACAAAAATTTTGACGCAAACTGTGTATACCTCTAGTAAGATAACAAGGGAATTACGCCTTCTATGACTTGGGGTCATAAAAGGCAAATTCAATACTAAAGCTCAGAAAGCTATTCAGTCGAAGATTATTAATCACAGCACTTTACAATCATAGGTGAAACCAGAGTCGATACCAATTGGTACCAGGGCGCATTTGTCGAAGAAGTCGCTACAGTTGCAGGAGCGCAGGAAACTCTCTACAATGCTTGCAAGCGCCAGAGTGCGGCAACCAAGGGTTCCGAAATTTATGTCCCTTAATGGTAAATATTTACTTAATTATTAAGATGCTTCATTTTCATTTCATAACGTACAAGAATTACAGATTAGTAGCATAAATAGGCTCTTAATGAACTAATGCCATAACTAGTACCATCAACGACTGCACCACTGCTTATCATCAGGCGGGATCACGGTCAATTACAATAAAAAAAGCACTTCGATAAGCAAAATTCATATAAACTTAGGACACAGGAAAAGCAGGTATTAGACTTCACTTGTTGTCTTTTAATCAGCATTTGTTAATCAAAGTGAAACATCTGACACATATTAATAAAAAAAAAGTCGTTTGTTAACCGAGCCAATGATGTTAGATTACTATAGTGCACCGTTAGTTACCTACTACCTATGCGATTGAAGCATACCTAGTGCTGACTCAGCATCTTTCATTCGCTTAGGTAATGATAGATCGAAAGCAAGTGCAAATGAACGTTCATTCGCCTAGGTAATGATAGATCGAAAGCAAGTGCAAATGAACGTTAATTCCTATATTTTATTAAATTATTAAGAAACCGTCAATCGAGTGAAGAGATCATCAAGCTGATAGCTGATTATTGGCTTGACGATGGTCAACTGTGTATTGGAAATCTTTGTACGTACACATATTTTACTATAAATAAATAAACTAAGGAGTAAAGCTAATCTAAAGTTGTACTATTTACAAACAATTTCAGAATCACGGCCACTATTTGCCTCTTGGGAACTTTTGAAACCAAGGCAAGATCAAGAATCATCACCCTTAGAGATTGAAATACGTGAGAGACGCATTGAAAGGTGTGTTCGATTTATACAAAAATATTTAGAAACTTTATTGTTTAATTTTAACTCCTGGCTGCATCAGGTTACACTGCACACTGACTTTGACAAAGGTGAGAAAAGGCTAGGAAGATGGTGATGATGATTTATATAAACTTGTCGCATACAATAAGGTACAAAATACGGACATAGATATTATACATATTTAGTTACATATTAATTAATTTGACAGTTGGCAACCAACGAGGTCTCATACCACATTCATTATCTCACAATAACTCTTTATTGAGTTTCTGCGGGAGAGTTCAGCTGAGTGTCGCGCTCATTTTTCATTGGACTTTTAAATTATTTTTATTGTTTTACTAAATAAAAGTACCCGATATATGTAGTAAAAAGTGCATTCAATAAATAATTCATCAAGAACATTGAGATATCGCAGCATAGTGACCTCATCATGACTTTGCGTCAAACTTCCCTCGTAGACGGTTCACGCGGCCGTCTTTTTCGAAATGAATGAAAATTCATTGTGTGACATTGGCTAAATGCACAAACCATGCGAAGCCCAAGAAGAAATAAAGAAATAACTCTTTATACAATGCTGCTCAACAATTCATACTTTATTTATTTATAGACTACTTAAGGTATCATATACACTAATGTTATCTCCTTCAAAAAATCTTTTTGTAAACAAAATCTGAGTTTCAATTTTAAAATAAATCAAAAATACGACCACAGTCTAAAAATCATACAGTCGTCTAACAAAGACGTCTAGATAGAGCAATCGTGCGGGATGTGAGGGGCGAGACGCGGGTAAGCGGCTCCCGAACTGCGAACAAAAGTTTGTTTGTAGTTCGGGATATATCATCAAGGGTTGACGCGTTTTTATTTTTTATTTGTTTACATAAAATGGTGCATACGATATATTGTAACCATAGACTTAAGTAATTTAGGTTTATGTCATGTTACTTTTTGGCGTACAATGAAGGTTTATTATATTCTATTCAATAATGATTAATTGAGTTTTGTGACAACGTTTTGTAATTTTTTCACTTTCAATTATTAAAAATGTAGGGTATGTTCCGTAATATACATCAGTATATATACAGGCCAGTGAAAATGATGTCATGAATCTGACGCCAAATTACCCATACTGTACTGGTGATATGAATATGGCATACTTTATTGACATCAGTTACCGTTATCATTTCTGAAATATTTTCATTGACTACCTAATATTTATAATAAAAACGATGATAATTTAAGAGATTTAAGCCAAAAGCCAAAAGGAGCCCGTTCACCTTGGCTCCTACTTTTCGGAATGTGTCCTTGGAGTGTTCCGACCGCCTTCAGCTTTTGGGAGTTGAGATTTCCTCGGACCTTAACTTTTGGCGGTTCATTGAGTCCAAGGCTAAGGTGGCTGCCAGGAAACTTGGCGTTATCGCAAAGGTCCGGCAGTACTTCACACCTGGGCAGCTTCTAATGTTATACAAAGCACAGGTCCGTTCGTGTGTGGAGTACTGCAGCCACATTTGGGCTGGTGCTGCCAAGTGTCACCTGGCCACTTTGGATTCAGTGGAGAGATGTGCAAAGCGGCTGATTGGTGACCCTGATCTAACTCGAGTTGGTCTCCAAAGCCTAGAGCACAGGCGTAGAGTAACCAGCCTTTCCGTGTTCTATAGGATGCATTTCGGGAGTGTGCGATGGAATTGCATGATTTAATTCCCCCATCTCCGTTCCACCAGCGGACGACCCGTCGTACGGCTGGTTTCCACCCTTACGTTGTTAACACCACTACGATCCGGACGAAGCGTTTCGCCTCCTCCTTTATACCGCGTACATCGAGGGACTGGAACAATTTGCCAGCGGCGGTGTTTCCGTCGGACTACAATTTGAGTGTCTTCAAGGCTAGAGTGAATAGGCTCTTAATAAACCAGTGCGCTTTACCATCAACGATTGCGTCACTGCTTACCATCAGGCAGGATTGCTGTCAAGCGCTAGTTTATCCATACTAATATTATAAATGCGAAAGTAACTCTGTCTGTCTGTCTGTCTGTCGGTCTATCTGTCTGTCTGTCTGTCTGTCTGTCTGTCTGTCTGTCTGTTACGCTTTCCCGCTTAAACCTCTCAACCGATTTTGTTGAAATTTGGCACAGACAATCTTTGGACCCTGAGAAAGAACATAGGCTACCTTTTATCCCGGAAAAATATAATGTTCCCGAGGGAAATCTAAAAAGCGCGATTTAACCGAACTCCACGCGGGCGAAGCCGCGGGCAGAAAGCTAGTAATATATATAAAAAAAAAAAAGATTTAAAAACAACTGTCACGGCAGAATTCAAGCTGTGAACTTTACCGAACCGTGATGTTCCACTGACAACTGAATTATTTAAGTATTCATTTAAAATTCACTTAAACAATATTACAGTATATAGTGTCACAGTAACTAGTTATCAAGTCTGTATCATTTAAATTTTGAAATCCCTTTATATACGCCTCATCTGCATTTTTTTATTGTCATACTCAACTCCTTAATAATACATGCAGTAAAGAGCGGGTTAAAAATTGTTTTCATTATTATATTGTCGTCCTCCGTGGCCCAGCGGTCAACACGCTTGCCTGCGACGTGGAGGCCACGGGTTCGATCCCCGGCCAGGTCATGATGGAAAACGATCTTTTCCTGATTCGCCTGGGTCTTGGATGTTTATCTATATATGTATCTATTATAAGTATAGTATCGTTGAGTTAGTATCCCATAACACAAGTCTCGAACTTACTTTGGGGCTAGCTCAATCTGTGTCATTTGTCCGTATATATTTTATATTTATATTAATATGTAATATTTTTTTATTTATGACAAAGATATCGAGGTTGATCTGCGATAAATAAATAATTTCATAAATATTGTTTATTGTGACAACCCCGCCGATGCGTTACTGTCTAGACGATGTCGGCATTTTACACGAGATCAAAGGCGTCGAACTACTGTATGATTTTTATAGTGTGCCCTCACAAACGGCCATTATTATGGAATAATAATGGCCGTTTATAATGAAGTCTTAGTTTTAATAGAATTCAATACGTTTATGTTTATTTTTAATTAATGTAGGATAGTAAATTCATAGTAAAATTCTTCTTGAATAGACGAGATCAATACACTCAAACTTCACTTACATTGAAACTTCAAGGTTAAAATTATTCAAATCATTTGAAACAGAACGGAAATAAAATGCTGTTAACATTTATTTTACTTTTAATTAAATTCAATGTTCAAACTCGAAACATTAATTCCCTGACCCGTAACTAATGTCGTAAAAAATAATGAAATGAATTGCTATGAATCTAATACATATTTTGATCTTGATACATCAGACTTTTTTTTGAACAATAAGTTTTTGCCGTCGACTATCTCAAACGAAGAAAATGCAAAACTAACGTGACTTGAGCTACATGAACTTTACATTTCTATCACCAGACACCTCTATGAGCAAGATATGCTGCTCATGGAAGCGGAAGAAACAGTGAAGAAGTTCGATTCCCGCCTGAGGGAATTGCAAAGGGAGCGCATAAGAGTGCAGGTCTGTATTTTTCTTTGTTACAAAGAACACCGTCAAATTATCAAATAACTTGTAAGGGATAATATAATAACATAAAATCGTGCCTGTAATCCACGAAGGGTTAGACGAGAGGTGTCAGTAATAAGTACAGCCATATTTCGTCACAAGGTACCTTGTTGTTGTTGTTTACGTCCCATGGGTTCACAACTTCATTCTACTACTGAGAAATTCCTGGTGAAAAATCCAATAACACTTTTCCCAACCAGTGAATCGAACTTCGAGATAGTACCTCATTTTCAACATTAATTTTTGGTACCCAATCCCATGGAGCTCTATTTATATATAAGTAAGTAGTGAAAATGTCCTTGTTTGCAGGAAAAGGACCAATTGTTGGAGCTTCACTTATACCAGTTGCACAGAGAAATGAATGTTTTAAATAAATTTGAAATGCATGAAGACCGCTTGGCCGAAAGAGTATACACTAAGTTAATGCAGGTAATGTACATTCAACATTTAATTTATCATAATCCATTAATATTATAAATGCGAAAGTAACTGTCTGTCTGTCTGTCTGTTACGCTTTCCCGCTTAAACCTCTCAACCGATTTTGATGAAATTTGGCACAGACAATCTTCAGACCCTGAGAAAGAACATAGGCTACCTTTTATCTCGGAAAATTTTGATGTTCCCGAGGGAAATCTAAAAAGCGCGATATAACCGAACTCCACGCGGGGGAAGCCGCGGGCGGAAAGCTAGTCCATACTAATATTATAAATGCGAAAGTAACTCTGTCTGTCTGTCTGTTACGCTTTCCCGCTTAAACCTCTCAACCGATTTTGATGAAATTTGGCACAGACAATCTTTAGACCCCGAGAAAGGACATAGGCTACCTTTTATTGAAAAATTTGATATTCCCGAGGGAAAACTAAAAAACGCGATATAACCGAATGCCACGCGAGCGAAGCCGCGGGCGGAAAGCTAGTAAATAATAAACCCCGTTGTAACGACCAATAAGTAACCCAACTTTGTAATTTCTTGTCCGTTATCAAAACAAAACCAACTGTTTCATAGAAAGGAAGTGATGTATTTACACAGAATTGAAAACTCGTGATACTTCGTCGTTTTGAGAGCAGAGGTGATGAAATTATTTACACAAAGTAAAGCGCCTGGCGAGGTTCGAACCTACAACTTGTACGTCGTAGCCGATTAATCACTAGACCACCACTGCTCTCAAAACGGTGAAGGAAAAGCGAGGTGCAAGGGGCAAAAACTTTTTATGACATGTGACATCTACCATTCCGCACTGGGCCCGCGTGGCAGATTACGGCCCACTCTCTCTCACCGAGAGGAGACCTGTGTCCCAGGAGTGGGAACGTTATAGGCTGATTCTGATGAACTCGTGATTGCTTATTGTTACTGCCCTTTTTAATATACAACATGTTATGGAAACCCTGTCCGACCCTTACGGGACAGGATAGTAAAGGTTAGGTAAGGTTACACATGACCAAATAACTTATGAAATTTTACATAATCAACATAGTAACAATACTAGTTACAATTACGTAATTTTTAAAAAGTGACAACATTATTTTTGACGGTATAATTCTGAGCGAATAGCGATGCGACCGCGTGCCGCGTGCCCTGCCCCTCTTCGCCCGTGCCTGGATGGCCTACCGCACATGTTATAAGTTACCTCTTTTTGCGAAACAATATTTATTTTTTAGGGGGATTTTTCTTAAGTTTAGCCGGGCTTTGTAGGCCGTAGTAGAATCAGTTATCGAAACCTTACAATACCTTCACGGATCGGACAGGGTTTTCTTTACATATTGTATACGTATATGTGTGCCTTACTTAATAAATATGGAAAAGTGCTTTAGATACACAAGTATGGAAAGCTTATATTGGTTGATTGTGCCCTTTAAGTCCCTCACCCTGTACGTCAATATTATTAAGAGAATCCCACAGATAGCACTGTCAGTCTACAGACTATGCAGTCATAGTACATTACGATATTAGTGCGTAATGATGGTTATAACATGCGAGGTGGAATTTCAGCCCGAGCCGAAGGCGAGGGTGTAATTGAGCCGAGCATGTTATAACCAATACGCACGTATATCGTACGACGTTTTTTAACACACTTGCGAGGAAACAGAAAAAAAAGTATTTTATATTTTGTTCATTTTAAATAAACTCAATCTGTGAATGCACACTGTTGCTTTCCCGCCATTAGTATTATTATTTGCCATTTCAAATATGGAACAGCGCGCAGCGCGAGTCGTGCGGCGGCGATCAGTTCCATATTTACTTGAAATGGAAAATAATGCTGTTATGGAATTTGTATGGACTATAACTTAACTATTTGCTTTGATAACACACGCGTTTGTTATGGCCCGCTTTACATATTTAAAACCGGTGGAATTACATCAGCTTTACGAGCAAGGGTGTTAAAAAATGAATTTTATTTATTATTTTTCTGTAAATACACACGTTGCCCCTCACTAGTTATTATCGTGGGTGTGTTTACAAACATTTTACATAATATTATAAACTCAGATACACAAACAGCCAGACCTAAAACAAATACTTGTAGCTCATACAAATATTTGGTCCATCATCACATCAGTGGTAACACTTCCAGTATGAAAACGGCCTTTGACAATTTGACAGCAAATGTGTCGAATCATCATCACTCTTGTGACTGTACATAAAGACATCAGAATGATACAAAATTACCATTTCATAATCGCAGTCCTGCAATCCTGACAGGTGCGTGGAGTACAAGAACAGATTATCGACTGCGAGCATCGCATTGAAGAGCACATAACGCAAAAAGTTGAACTGGACCAACAATGTCAGGAGCTGCAAAGACAGTTCAAGCAGCTGGTGCAAGACAACAAGTTTGCTGACTTCTTACGCCGTATATTCAAGAAGAAGTATCGGCCACCACGTGTTCGTGATGATGATGGTAAATCGGAATGATGGTTTCCTTATAGTTAATTGCTTCGAGTGTAGGTCTACTGTGTTTATGGCTGCAATTCAGTCTTTCTTATCGCCGCTCTCCCTCTATTACGCCTTAAACCGAGCTCCTTATGTCCTTACCCCGCCGCGGTTGCCTGTCTACGACTTGGTCGCCTAGTATATAAGATTTTTACTCCGGCTAGACCCTAAATGCTTTGTTCATAATGTTATCCAGCCCACAACATTCTAGGCTAGGACCTGTGAGGTACATAAAGTTGTTAATCAGACATATGAGACATTCCAGCGTGGTGTTTGGGATTCAAACCAGACGGAATATTATCTATTCCTCGGGATTATCAAATATTATAACTCCATTAAAACCTGTGTGTATCATTTATTATCAGTGAGGCAGGTTTTATTATACTACACCCCATACCCTACATAAAAAACGCGCTTTGTTTTAAATAAAAACCTAACTTTTAAGTAATAATGTATGTTTTACAATTTTAAAGAATCATCGGAATCCGAGTCTTCTGAATCATCTAGCGAGGAAGAAGATGAGGGTAGCTTAGACAGCCGAGATATCGGCCCAATACGCCTCGACCCTAACATTTGTCCAGAGGGATGCGAAAGGGAAATCTATGATCTAACATACGAAATGAGGAATACCAGGTTAATAACGCAATAACGTACTGACGACAGCAAATCTACCCGAAACTGTCAAATATTCCCAATCAACTATGAGCCTTAATGCTTTAGCGATAAAATTGAAAATCTAATTTAAAGTTTCGGATAGCTTGAACTGCGTCTGTACAAGAGCGTATTTAGCGTTTTTTACACTTATATCAGCAGTAGTGTACCTTAAAATCGTGACTGAAATCTGTTATTTCTTTATATTGACAACAAAAAATAACGTAGAACAAATAATTAGCAGTTTAGTAGTTTTTTATGGCCAATCTCCTTCTTAATGACAGAGTCCACAGATGTCCTGCACGGAGAAGTAGTGCTACCTGGTTAAACAAAAATGTTGTGTCATTGTGACAGTACTTAAAACTTCTACCACTATAACTTCTACCACTATAACTTCTACCACTATAACTTCTACCACTATAACTTCCTTAATAAACGAAAGGTTTTGAGTATTATTATGTAAACAGACATAAGCATGAACAACAAATGTTGGAGCAAGACCGGATGGTGGAGCTGTTAAAGCGAGACATTGAAGCACACAACAAAATCAAACGCAAGCTGTCACTACAACTGGAAACAAGGAAGAATCAACTCAGGGAATTTATGGTGAGATATGACAGCAGTATTATACCACACATAAGCATGCAATTAATATAATGTTATCCATGTTATTTTAAAGCTTAATTTATGTTATTTTTAAACTTTGTTGTTTTTTAAGTTTTTTTTTTATAGCATAAAATGTATTGTCCAAAAAACGGGTGAAGACACTGACTCCTGTAACAAATGCATACAAAGCCGGGCTAAACTTAAAAAAGCCACCTAAAAAAATAAATATTATTTCGCAAAAAGAGGTAACTTAAAACATGTGTGAAAATATATGCGTGGACGAAGAGGGACAGGGCATGCAGCACGCGGTCTCATCGCTATTCGCTCGTTATAATACCGTCAAAAATTTTAAAAATGATCATATTTCGGCCAAGTTGGAATTAATTCGCAGAAAAAAAAAGATTAGTTCAAAATTCATTACTATAAATTTCATATTTTATTTGATTACGTGATTACCTAACCTTTATAATCCTTATGGGTCGGACGGGGTTTTCTTTACTTATTATATGTAAATACAATTTTTGTTTTGTGTCATTTAGCTGGAGAAACAATCCTGCATGAATGAGGTGGAGTCAGTCGTGGTACTTCGGTATGATCAGATTCGTGCCGCGGCTGTTAATGGCTGCACAGGACCCAAGGGCCTATCAGAGACTGTAGTCTTCCCTGAAGCAATGCTATCACGCCTGAGGAGACGAGTGCTTGAGATACAGGAGGAGATCAGGCTGCAGAGGCAGAGGCAGAAGTAAGTTAAAACGAAAACATTGCAGCGTTTTTCCCCCTCAAACATAGAATTAGAGCCTGTTTTACTGTCTACGATAAAGTTCTCGTTTACTCATTTGATAGATTTATTACTGTTTATTTTTATACAATTATACATTCAAGATTTGAAAACATTGGGCGATAGGTAGC
>JADWQK010000536.1:0-72710 GCA_017933935.1 Sesamia nonagrioides
TTTCAGTTAGTAAGACTGAAAGTATGAAATCAGGAAATAAATGTTAATCCTCATCATTTTATTGCTTATATTGTACTAGCTTTTCGCCCGCGGCTTCACCCGCGTGGGATTCGGTTATATCGCCCTTTTTAAATTAGGTACTCATTTTCGTGGATTAACTAATTATCGTATCATTTAGCTTCTAAGTTTACATGTGCATATTTGTTTGCAATAGTTTACCTTGTTTTAAACGACACACAGCGCCATCTATCACCGAACAGCCCCTGTAGCCAATGTAACATCGCTTTATAGCGAAGCGAAATCGAATTCCAAACCAACCAATGGCGGGAACGATTGACCACGTGATTTATCGCGTCGCGTGATCAATCGTTCCCGCCATTGGTTGGTTTGGTATTCAATTTTGCATCGCTATGAAGCGATGTTACATTGGCTACAGGGGCTGTTATGAAGCTAACAATATTTTTGTTTTCCCACGGGAACATAATTTTTTTCCGAGATAAAAAGTACCCTATTATTTAATCCGGACTTCTAACTTTACGTCTGCAAAATTTCAAGCAATGATGGTGAAGCCGTACGGAGGACGGGTCTGAGCAGTTGTGTTGCGTTGTGTGGCGGGTAAAATGCGCCAAATGTTGTTGTGTTGGGAGTTTGGTCATGGAAAGTCTCCAGATCAATCTCCCTCTAGCGCAGCATCGTTTGGTCGTGTTGGTCTTGGGTTTGTCATTGCATCACCATGGTTTTTTTTTTTCGGGGTGGAAATCCTCATAGGATGTCCGCCGCCCTAGGGTGGGCGACGGGGTCTGTCGGACTTTTACTGACTAAAACCACCCCGGTGTCTCTTCTATCACGAGCGCGCGTGTAGCCGCGGGAGTCTAAATTCTTCCGCAGCCCCACACTCTCGTGCTGGCCCGGTCTGTCCGGGCCTCGTCTCCTGCACAGGGTAGTGGGGTGAGCTACCCCGTGCATCGCCTCAGAGGCGCGCGCTGACACTCGCGCGCGCCTCCGCCTCGGGGTCCATCGATTAGGGGGCGGGAACTTCCCCATGTCCCTCGCCCCTGGACCCATTCATGGGGGGCGGAAGAAGGCGTCGTCCGCCCTTCCTCGGCGCCCGATGCGTCTTCTGCGGCCCGGGAAGGGAGTTGAGATCTCCCTCTCCCGTTCCGCAGCTTCCTTCTGCGAGATCACGTCCTCGCAGAAGGATACCACCGCGTCCCACGACTCTGCGCTGTCGGCCATCCTCCGCACTACTGCCGGCAGCGTCAGGTCGCCTTCTACTTCATTTGTGAGGACACGGCGCTGCTCCTCCCAAGCCACACACTCGGAGAGCGTGTGCTGCGCCGTGTCCTCCCCGCATTGGACGCAGTGGTGGCACCGAGCGTCCGGTTCCCTGCCTAGGCGATACAGGTACTTGCCGAAGCAGCCGTGCCCCGACAGCACCTGCGTCACCCTGAACGACAGGAAGCCGTGCCTTCTCCCGAGCCAGTCGTCGAGTACTGGCCGGATCGCATCGACGGTAGCGAGGCCGGCGGTAGGGCGCATAAGCCTCTGCCGCCAGTCCGCCACCAGGACCTGACGGAGCTCCTCTCGGCGCAGCTCGATCTGCCGCTACGCCGGACTGGAGCCCCGTGTCCGCTCTTCCTCGCGCCATCGGTATAATGACGCGAGTACTTTCGCCTCTAGGTCCCAGGGCGGGGATCCGGCCAGGACGCAAGCCGCCTCGTAGGAAATCGTGCGATACCCGCGGACGACCCTGACGGCCATCGCCCTCTGCGGCTTGCGCAGAATGGCGAGTGTTCCGGCCGTCAGGTCCATCGCCCACATAGGGGCCCCATACAGGGCCATGGACCGCACGATTCCCACGTATAACCGCCTACAGACGGCGCTCGGGCCCCCCATGTTGGGAAGCAACGTTGACAGCGCGCCTGCTGCACCCATAAGCTTGGGCGCCAGCCGCCGGAAGTGGGGTCCGAATTCCCATCGGCTGTCGAGCACCAATCCCAGATACTTCATGGTGGACTTGACAGCTATCCGGGCACCACTGACTACGATATGTGATCCAGGCGCCGCCGGCGCACGCCGGGGGCCATGGAAAACCATGGCCTCCGACTTGTCAAGGGCCACCTCCAGGCCCAGGCGCCGGATGCGGGCACCTGTGACACCGCAGCCGTGGCTATCGACGTCGCTTCCCTGTGCGAGCTCCCCCGGGCAGTGACAAGCGTGTCGTCCGCATAACACGTCAAGTCGGCGCCCGACGGGAGCTCGCCTCTCCAGTCAGTCGTAGCCGATGTTCCACAGGAGCGATCCCAAGACTGATCCCTGTGGAACACCGCACGACATTTGGTGCCGACCGGCACCGTCACGTCCCCGATAGATGATGCAACATTGCATCACCTCGCTCAACTGCCGTCATCCTTCCTATTCCTAAGTTTTTTAAGTGAAACTAGTGCGCTTTACCATCAACGATTGCATCACTTCTTACCATCAGGTGGGATTGCAGTCAAGCACTAGTTTATAATTATAAATGAAAGAAAAAATAAAAATTACGTGTTCAATATTTTTTATAAATCCATCTGATGGACATTAAATTATTTTTTAGGATACAACGCAATTCTTATGACTTGTTGAATACTTAGAAGAATGTCTTGGGTATCCAACCCTTTGTAATCAAGAACGTTGGTCCCTTAGTAACACCATACCAAGCATGAGATTGAAAACAGTGCAATAAAAGGTAAAAAACTAAGAACATAACAAGCGCGGATTGAATATTAAAACAACGTTGCCATGCGCACAGCGGAGAATTCTTTAAACTTGACTTATGCGTGATCGCGTCGCGAATCATAATAACTGTTGCGGAGCCAAAGTGACGTACTTCACATTATGAACATTTTAGATTTTTTTTCTATTTTAATTTTCGGTGGTAGGCCTCAACATCAGCTGCCGGCAGAAGTTACCACCTACCTGACAAAGTCTTGCCACCAAGCGATTCGTCGCCCAACAACACGACTAACGATGCTGCGTCAAAAGGAGATTGATGTGGAGACCCTCCACGACCAAACTTCCGACACAATAACATTTGACGCATCGTACTCGGCACATATCGCAACACAACTGCTCGTTCTCCGTACGGCTTCACCAGCCATCATGCCGGAACACGTCGAATCGCTTGGCGGCAAGACTTTGTCTGGTGGGTGGTAACTTCTGCCGGCAGCCGATTTTACGGCCTACCACCGAGAAAATTCTTCATAATAACAAACTCTTTTAGGCAATTAACACAGGACACCGCGTACCGCCACGGAGGGTGGCGACAATAGAGCGGATTTAGTAGAGGTGCCCCGCGCGGTTAAGCGGTTTACGCGCCTGTCCGGGCGGATGAATATAACACGGTTTTGACCAGTTTGTTCACAGACACGTTTTCTGTGCATGTTGTGTTAGCCAGTAAGTAGTTATTACACTTACAAATGTCATCATCATCATCACAACGTTAATCCCAGTCGCATCCGAAGCCTTTTAGCTTTAGAGTCTGGGGTCCGCCTTTTACCGGTCCAACAGCTGATATGGCTAAACTTCGACATTTTCCGTGAAGCGACCGCCGTCTGACCTCCACAACCCGAAGGCGACATCGAAGCATTGCAGTTAGACCAATTATTGGTCTTTTGAGGGCTCCAACAACCCGTAACGACTGCCACTAGATGTTCGTATGGCAACCAGGACCAACGGCTTAACGTGCTTTCCGAGGCACGACCAGACCAGTGCAAATATTCATATTCATGCATACAAATACTTGCACTGTGCGGGGATCGAACACGCGCCACGTTGCGCAGCGGCCGCGTCCGCTACCGCTACGCCACGGAGGCTGTCGATATATCTTCCTAAGTATTTGAATGAAAGAAAAAATAAAAAATACGTGTTCAATATTTTTTTATTTTTTATTACACTTACAAATGTATTTTTGATTCGCGATGATTCGCACGGCTATGCGGCGCCCAGTATGTGAGCGGCAGCGCGGAGGGGCGGTGGCGGCGAAAGTATCGCTTGACCGCGCGGTCGGCCGGTGTATGTGTGTTAGGCATCTACGGATTTAGTAGAGGTCAATGCGACATGAGATCCGCATCACCGCCTACCGCGACAGTTCGCGGTGCCGTGTGTTAAACGCATTAGGATATCCTACTAATACACCAAAATCCATAGAAAATATACCACAAATTGTAATCGACAGATGCTGGTCATATTATGTTGAGTGCAAAAGGATTGCCAGGTGTCTTCCAAAAATATGAGCGTACGGTATGAGCGACCGCGGATTAATATTGTACCTTTTGTAGAGGCGAGAGCAGCGGAAGCTTTTTCTCTCGGAAGGTGGAAAAATCCTCATGGACTACCCTCCGCTCGGGAACGGGGAAGGGTGTGCCGGACTCTTACCAGCTAAAAAACCACCTATGCGTTCGTCATCTGCCTTTCTGGATTACTGGGTCCTTCCAATTCTACGGTATAGCAGCGTGCTGCGTGGCCTAGTATCAGCTACGATATACAAGCCGTTGGTCATTCGAACCTCATCAGAAGCTTTCATCATCATCAACCTTTTAATCGTCCCACTGCTGGGCACAGGTCTCCTCTCATACAGAGAAGGATTGAACGTAATCACCACGCTTGCTCAATGCGGGTTGGCGATTTCAGACTTAAAAGTCCAGGTTTCCAAAAGATGTTTTCCTTCACCTTCAGTCATTGGTGTCCAAGATATACTTAGAAAGTACATATGTATAACTTAGAAAAGTTACGTTGGTACTTGCCTGACCTGGAATCGAACCCGCACACTCATACTTGAGAGGCTGGTGTTTTAACCAGTAGGCCAACACGACTATGTCAGAGCTTTGTCTTGTGTAATTTATTTCATCACCACTGCTCTCAAAATGACGATGGAAAACAACGTGAGGAAACCGCCTTTTTATTACATCCTTTTTATTAGCTTCACTTGTATGTTTGTTTGTTTACTTGTTTGTCCGTCTCTAACTCTTTGGACTACGAGTGAGCGGCTCATTACTGTAAAATGTGCCACCGTTTTCAATACGTTCGTTCGTTTTTTTAAAAAAAAAAAAATCGAACTAAAAAGTTGAAAATAAATATAGTTTAAAAAACTAAAACAACATGCTTTTAAAAAATAAATAAATAAATAATTTTTATTTTATTTAAAGAAAAGCGTGAGGCGCTTAATACTTTAATACTTAATACTTTTTGTATTAAGCGCCTCACGCTTTTCTTTAAATAAAATAAAATTTATTTATTTATTTATTTTTTAAAAGCATGCTTTTTTAGTTTTTTAAACTATATTTATTTTCAACTATTTAGTTCGATAATCTTTATGCCACAAAGCGCCTTTTTTAGTTTGATATTTTTAAAAGCATGTATTTTTTTTTAGTTTTTTAAACTATATTTATTCAAGTCCGCGCATCTACATACGCATGGTTGAAAAGTATGGTATTATATTCAAAACGAACACAACACACAGACACATCCACCACGGTTTGCGCAGGCAAAACGGTGGTGTGCTCTTAATAAACTAGCGCGCTTTACCATCAACGATTGCATCACTGCTTACCATCAGGCGGGATTGCATTCAAGCATTAGTTAATAATAAAAAATAAAACAAATTATTAAAAAATGCTTACGACATCAAAGCTGCTTTTCGCTTATAACTTAAAAAGCATGCATTCGGTGTGAGGTGCCAAAATGTAGAAAAACTGTCCGAAAACACGTTAGGGTTGCCACTTCGTGTATTATTTCGTAAAGTTAAATAAAAAGGTCACAATCATTCTCGAGGAGATCCGCAGAAGAACGAGAGTAACCGACATAGCCCGAAGAATTGCAACACTAAAGTGGCAGTGGGCTGGACATATTGACCGTAGGACCGATGCCCGATGGGGCCGACGGTCGGAGTGACGACCACGCACCGAAAGACGTAACGTGGGTAGGCCCCCAACAAGGTGGACCGACGACCTGGTGAAGGTCGCGGGAAACCGCTGGATGCGGGAGGCGCAGGACCGGTCGTCGTGGAGAACCTTGGGGGAGGCCTATGTTCAGCAGTGGACGTCTTTCGGCTGAAATGATGATGATGATAATGAATCATTCTTAGAGATACGTGTTAAAATTTCCTAGGGGAGATGAGCTTATTTTATCAAAAGTCATTCATTTAAATAAACCGAGAATCAGCACTTTTTGAACGTCAATATTACATAAGACAGTCCCCCAAAACGCGCACCCATCGACACTTCCTAGTGCTTTCGCTGGGAAGAAGAAGTGGCGGAAGAAACTCCCCAGCAGCACAGCTGTCAGTTCAGTTAAAAAACTTTTACAAAAAAAAACCGACTTTGATAATTCATATTTTTTTGTTGGAAAGAAGAGATTCTCAAGGTGGTCCCATGATAAGGACATCAGGGTTTGATAGTGGAAGACAAGAGAAATCAAGGGGAACTTTCATAAATTGTAGGGACGGCTAGTGCATTTGTAAGTTTTTTCACTAGGTATTTCAAAACACTACAATATAACAAGGGTGACAGCCTCCGTGGCGTAGCGGTAGCGGCCGCTGCGCAAGGTGGCGCGGGTTTGATCCCCGCACAGTGCAAGTATTTGTATGCATGAATATGAATATTTGCACTGGTCTGGTCGTGCCTCGGAAAGCACGTTGAGCCTTTGGTCCCGGTTGCCATACGAACATCTAGTGGCAGTCGTTACGGGTTGTTGGAGCCCTCAAAAGTCCAACAATTGGTCTAACTGCAATGCTTCGATGTCGCCTTCGGGTTGTGGAGGTCAGACGGCAGTCTCTTCACGGAAATGTCGAAGTTTAGCCATATCAGCAGTTGGACGGGTAAAGCGGACCCCAGACTTCAAAGCTGAAAAGGCTTCGGATGCGACTGGGATTAACGCTGAGATGATGATGATCCGTAAGAGGTAGACAGACATTTCTGTAGACCTTTTCAATGTGTACAATATTTAGTAAATTATTTTGATAAATCTAGTAGAGTTCTCGTGCCTGCGTTTCGCTGTATAAAAGCACTGAACTTAAATTTAATACGTTCTGACACCCCTATTCACAGTGCAGCGATATCATCAATTGTGCATCCTGCGTTTGACACCCAACTGTGCGAAGAGAAGTGGTGTTCCAACCACAAAGGATGTCTTATTGCTGAATCTTTGAACGTAAAGCGATAAGCGCCGAAATCTTATGATAGTCCATTCTCTAAATATGTTTCGGTCAGTACCTATGTTTTAAAAATGCTGTGGGTTCGGAACTTACGAATTAATTTTTTTTTTTTCAAAGCTCTATTTTTTGTTTTGTTGGAAGTTTACAACAATGCCATAAACCTATATACTTTTAGTCAGCGAATATCTAACGCCATCTATTATCGAATAGCAAAACCTATTTACTGTAAAAGACTGATATCATAGAAATAAAATATATAATCAATCTGTGCTGGTTTGGATATTGCTGTTGCTTATAAATTAAGATTCAGATTCATTTATTTTTTGTATAACATAGGCATATTTTATGTTCGTAGTGGGTAAAACAGAAAGAGCGTTGTTTTGTCTCTAGGACGTATAAAAATAGTCACAACGCCATAAATTTATATTTAACCAAAAATAAATTAATTAAATAATTAATCACAATGTGAATTTTCAGTCACAGTGTATATTCAAATTTACTGAAATCTAAAGGCATCCCTTGTGTGTATTGAATACAGCGCCATCTATTACTAAGTAGCGCACTATTGTGCAAGCACAATTCGTTACTTCGCGGCTTCGTGGTAAAAAGTTTTACAGCAGACGAAAGGTACTTTTAGTTACCAAACTTTTACTAGCCGTGTTAGTTGTTGTGATGTAGGCATATTTTATGTTCGTAGTGGGTAATACAAAAAGAACGTTGTTTTGCCTCTAGGACGTATAAAAATAGTAATAACGCCATAAATTTATATTTAATCAAAAATAAATTAATTAAATAATTAATCACAACGTGAATTTTCAGTCACAGTGTATATTCAAATTTACTGAAATATAAATGCATCCCTTGTGTGTATTGAATACAGCGCCATCTATTACTAAGTAGCGCACTATTGTGCAAACATAATTCGTTACTTCGTGGTAAAAAGTTTTACAGCAGACGAAAGGTACTTTTAGTTACCAAACTTTTATTAGTCGTGTTAGTTGTTGTGATGTACCAATTATTGTTGTGTCGGGAGTCTGGTCGTGGAGGATCTCCAGATCAATCTCCCTCTGGCGCAGCATCGTTGGTCGTGTTGTTGGGTTTAATATTGCTTCACCTCGTTCAACTGCCGTCTTCCTTCCTATTCACTAAGTTTTTTTGAGTGAATAGGGTCTTAATAAATCTTATTAAATAAACCAGCGCGCTTTACCAGCAACGATTGCATCACTGCCTACCACTCGGCGGGATTGCGGTCAAGCATTACTTAGTTTATTATTATAAAAAAAACAACAAGATTCAGTTTATGTCATTGATAAAATATTAAACAGATACGATATATTCTAACAAACTGACCAAAAAAAATGTGCCGAACACAGCAGCAGCACACATGCATATTTTTATTCGGCATACATTGGTACAGTGTGAGTGAGATGGGGCGCAATCTAAAGCATAGAGAAGAAAAAGATGGCTAGTGTTTGTCGTTTCCGCTGTTAGTGTTTGTCGTTTGTTTTTACGAGTGTATCGAGAGTGACTAAAGCGAGATACTGGACTTACCTCCTTTTGTACGCTTCATTTTTAGTGCCCTAGTGACATATCTACCTTAGTTTAATATTTTATCAATGGTTTATGTTACGAAAATTATAGAACAGCTAATGTCACAAATAGTAAAGCATGTATTTTGCGAGAATTACTTGACATAATTCCGACATCTCCGTTCCATCATTGGACGACCGAAGCGTTTCACCTCGTCTTTTGTGCCACGTATATCGAAGGAGTTGAACAATTTGCCTGTTGCGGTTTTCCCTTTTGATTATAATTTAAATATAATAATAATACTATTTATTTCATCAAGAAAGGATCAGATTTCACATAGTTATAATGGTTTATGTATACAAATAACTGATCTATACTAGAAACTCTGCCTCTCAAACTAGGCGGTAGCCTGTATCTTGAGAGACAGTGATTCGTTGCTTTAACTAATTATTAATACAAAAGTGGACTGGGTCGTACAATATTAATGATTGGTCGTGATAATGCCAAAAATTTCAATTTCCTACGCTACGTGTGCGAATGTGTGTGTGCGTGTGTGTGAGAGAGGGTGTGTGTGGGTGAGTGTAATGGAGAAATTTAGGAAGATATGTGACATACTTGAGTAAGGATTCAGTTTCCAGATAGTCACGCTCCAGAAGCCATTCCATCAATTTTGATTTTATTTCATATTTATTTAGATTGACAATATTTAAATTTTTGTGAACTTGTTTGTATATGTGTGTGCTTAAAGTATAGTATTGGTGTTGTGCAAAGGTAGTTTTATGTGGGGTACCTATCGGTAATTGCTTTCTTTTTGTGGGGTCAGCTTGGGGAACGCTAGGATGTTTCCTAATGGTAGACCACATACATACATCTATCAATACATATATCTTCCTAGTGTACCTATAAAAGAAGGGGGCGAAACGCTTCGTTCGAATCGTTGTGGTGTCACCAACGTAAGGGTGGATACGCGTCATACGACGGGTCATCCATTAATGGAACGGAGATATCGGAATTAAATCATGCAATTCCCTCGCACATTCTCCAAAATGTGTCCTGTAGAACACAGACAGGCTGGCTATTCTTCGCCTGTGCTCCAAGCTTTGGAGACCGCTTTGGCCGAAATCTGGGTCGCTAATTAGCCTCTTCGCACGCCTCTCCACTGAATCAAAAGTAGCCAGGTGACATTTTGCAGCACACAGAAATAAAACATAATGATTACGTACGTAAAAACCCTTTCATATACAGGATAAAATTTTATCCAGTGCGCAAACTTCGTTAACTTATAGCTAAATAAGTTTTATAGATAAAAATATTATTACTTTGGTATGTTTTAGTACAAAAAAAGAAATAGTTATTGATAACGAAAGATGTTTATTATGAAATCGATGTTATGGTCACCGCACGCGGTGTGCGGTTGTGCGAATGTGCGATTCATGTTCGGCGGAGTGGGGACGGCGGGAACATCACAGGACCCCCGCGCGCCCGCGCCGCCCGCATGTTCACTACGCGGCGATATGCTAATACTACGATATTGATATGAATAATTGGTGTCTTTCATTTGCTGATTTTAGGGCGGACAAAAACATGATTTTTTATTTTAAACTAATAATGCAGATTTGTTCTGTTATTGATTCTGAGCCACCCATTTGTTTTTGCGCACTCGAAAAAAAGTTTCCCTGTATTTACAATAACATAACATAGACTTAATATTAAATTGACAAATCACCTGGACTCTCTTGTTCACCAACTAAACTAATTTTTATTTCACTGCATCCTTTTCCTTCCAATTCATAAAGAAAAAACAAAAGAGAAATTGTAACTTTAGTTCTGTCAAATTGTAACTTTAGTTTTGTCAAATTGTAACTTTAGTTCTGTCAAATTGTAACTTTAGTTCTGTCAAATTGTAACTTTAGTTCTGTCAAATTGTAACTTTAGTTCTGTCAAATTGTAACTTTAGTTCTATCAAATTGTATCTTTAGTTCTATCAAATTGTAACTTTAGTTCTATCAAATTGTAACTTTAGTTCTATCAAATTGTAACTTTAGTTCTATCAAACTGTCACTTTAGTTCTATCAAATTGTAACTTTAGTTCTATCAAATAGTAACTTTAGTTCTATCAAATTGTAACTGTAGTTCTATCAAATTGTAACTTTAGTTCTATCAAATTGTAACTTTAGTTCTATCAAATTGTAACTTTAGTTTTATCAAATTGTAACTTTAGTTCTACCAAATTGTAACTTTAGTTCTATCAAATTGTAACTTTAGTTCTATCAAATTACGATATTCCATAGACAGTTTAGGCGCGATTAAAAAAAAAAACATGGCGTCTAAAATACTTACACCAATTTACGTCAAACGTACGTAAGTAAGTCGTGGTGGCCTAGTAATTTAAAACACAAGCCTCTCAAGTATGAGTGTGCGTGTTCGATTCCAGTTCAGGCAAGTACCATTGTAACTCTTCCAAGTTATATGTACTTTCTAAGTTATCTTGGACACCAATGACTGATTAAAAGGTGAAGGAAAACATCTTGAGGAAACCTGGACTTTAAGTGTGAAATCGCCAACCCGCATTGAGCAAGCGTGGTGATTACGCTCAATCCTTCTCTGTATGAGAGGAGACCTGTGCCCAGCAGTGGGACGATAAAAGGTTGATGATGAAACTAATACATATATATCTTCTGCCCTTTTTAGTTTTTTGTACTTTTCACAAAGGAATCATGTATTGAATGCATCTGCTGCATGTCTAACGATCAGG
The DNA here is from genome assembly GCA_017933935.1 of Sesamia nonagrioides. NCBI lineage: Eukaryota > Metazoa > Arthropoda > Insecta > Lepidoptera > Noctuidae > Sesamia > Sesamia nonagrioides. The sequence goes on from JADWQK010000536.1 coordinate 11,478, forward strand.
GGCCTACTGGCAAACGACATCGTAGCAGACCAGATAGAGATAGCAGCCTGCATATTACTCGCGCAAGTTAACTGTGTGTGTGTGGGGGTGTGTGTTCGTGTGTGTGTGGGGGTGTGTTTGTTTTAAGTACTATTCGAGGACTTCGGCATGAATACACAAGGCACATCTGAGGACATTTTCAATACGAGGACATTTTTGTGGGTCCTCGATTTGACTTGACTACTGTATCGTATTATTCACGCAATTTTGAACATTACTGTATATATGATAAGGAAAACTCAAGAAATCCTCGGATTGGTGGTGATCATTCATGTACACATTTCGACCGTGTGTGACCACTAGACGGCGCCACTACTGATTTTCACACACTCAATAAACACACGACTCATGTTTATAATACTATCGGAGGACCTAGTGTGTAAATGTTACACTCAAGACCTCGGAATAGTACTTGAACTAGTCAGTGTGTTGAGGTCCTCCTTTCGGGTACAATTTCAGGTTGTATCTGAAATTACAATTGCTATAAGAATAAGAAAATGTTGATTTTAAGTCCGATTGTGAATGAAATAGTTATTAAATAAATCCACCAGAGAGCATTTTGTGGTGCTTGGTGGCAGTGGAAATATTATTTTCCTTCAGTTGAAGCCCAACCGTAACTGTCTTTAGAGAGCGTGTGCATTATATCGTAAATATCTGCTCTGTTTTTTATTAGATACGTATCTCGTGGATTATAATATTTATTTATTATAACGAGTTGTGTATTACATAATTTCATTTTTAAATATTGCTTTTTTAAATTTGGGTGCTTCGTGCATTGATTTATGTTGAAATTTTTCAAATTATAATTTAAAATATGAAGATCACGGAAAGACAACGGTGAATTGTCTGGCTTTGGGAGCCGTGTACGCCGTGGTTTGCGGAGAGCCCGTAGCAATTGCTTTGTCTCTGGATACCGCGGAGGTCGTGGCAGACACCGAAGCTATGGCAACAGTGGAAACCGTGACTGTCCCGGGAGCTGTAGCAGCCACAGTGGTCCTGGTTGCTACAGACGTCATGGCAGCTGAAGCATTCGCGGAGGTCATGTAGAGGCAGTGGTACAAGGTCGAGGACATCTGCTCGCCCAAACAAGGCGAGACTGACTTACTTAAATTTGTTTAAATCTTCTCATGACTCTGCAGAATATTGACAGCATATTACTGACTTCATATTCAGCGATACAAACGAGTTGCAGTGCTTACCATTGTTGCTTATAAAGAGCTATTGATACGCAATCACTACAATGTTGTTCAGGTACTACGTATTTGCTACCGTCAAATCGCGCGATGGATTCGGTTAGTTATTGAAGTGCATTAACTTACTACTTATTACGAAGTAATAGCATCGGGTTTTTATACTTACCGATTTTCTTTTTTAGCAATCTATCTCCGAATGACGAACCGTGTGTGTTGGTTGGACAACCTTCTTTTTCGTTCCGGGGTGGAAAATCCTCAATGGATGTCCGCCGCTCTGGGGTGGGCGACGGGGTCTGTCAGACTCCTACTGACTGAAAACCACTCCGGTGTCTCTCCAGAGACGTGCGCGCGGAGCCGTGGAAGTGTTAATTCTGCCGCGGCTCCACACTCTCGTGCTGGCCCGGTCTGTCCGGGCCTCGCCTCCTGCACGGGGTCCATCAGATAGGGGACGGGGACTTTCCCACGTTCCCGCCCTTCTTCGGCGCCCGGTGCGTCTTCTGTGGCCCGGGAAGGGAGTTGAGATCTCTTTATCCCGTTCCGCAGCATGCTTCTGCGACATCACGTCCTCACAGAAGGACACCACGGCGTCCCACGACTCTGCGCTACCGACCATCCTCCGCACTACTGCCGGCAGCGTCAGGTCGCCTCCTACTTCAGTTGTGAGGACACGGCGCTGCTCCTCCAAAGCTACAAACTCGCAGAGCGTGTGCTGCGCCGTGTCCTCCCCGCATTGAACGCAGTGATGGCACCAAGCGTCCGGCTCCCTGCCTAGGCGACGCAGGTACTTGCCGAAGCAGGCGTGCCCCGACAGTACCTGCATCACCCTGAACGACAGGAAGCCGTGCCTTCTCCCGAGCCAGTCGTCGAGTACTGGCCGGATCGCCTCGACGGTAGCGAGACCGGCGGCGGTAGGTCGCATAAACCTCTGCCGCCAGTCCGCCACCAGGACCTGAAGGAGCGCCTCTCGGCGCAACTCGATCTGCCGCTGCACCGGACTGTAGCCCCGTGTCCGCTCTTCCTCGCGTCATCGGTACAATGACGCGAGTACTTTCGCCTCTAGGTCCCCGGGCGGGGATACGGCCAGGACGCAAGCCGCCTCGTAAGTAATCGTGCGTTACCCGCGGACGACCCTGATGGCCATCGCCCTCTGCAGTTTACGCAGAATGGCGAGAGTTCCGGCCGTCAGGTCCATTGCCCACACAGGGGCCCCTACAGGGTCGTGGACGGCACGATTCCCAGGTACAACCGCCAACAACAAGGGAAGCAACATTGATAGCGCGCCTGCTGCACCCATCAGCATAGGGGCCAGCCGCCGGAAGTGAGGCCCGAATTCCCAACGGCTGTCGAGCATCAATCCCAAATACTTCATGGTGGGCTCGACAGCTATCCGGGCCCCGCTGACCACGATATGTGATCCCGGCGCTGGCGCACGCCGGAGGCCATGAAATACCATGGCCACCGACTTGTCAAGGGTCACCTTCAGGCCCAGGCGCCGGATGCGGTTCACCACCTGTGACACCGCAGCCAGCCGTGGCTACCAACGTCGCTTCCCTGTGCGAGCTCCCCCGGGCAGTGACAAGCGTGGCGTCCGCGTAACACGTCAAGTCGGCGCCCGTCGGGAGCTCGCCCCTCAACACCCAGTTGTAGCCGATGTTTCATATGAGCGGTCCCAAGGCCGATCCCTGTGGAACACCGCGCGACATTTGGTGCGGACCGGCACCGTCACGTCCCCGATAGATGACGCATCTTTCCTTCAGATAATCCCCTACTATGCGGCGGAGGTAGGGAGGCACCCGATGGTATTTCAGAGCCTCCCGAATACAGCTCCAGGGTAGCGTGTTGAATGCGTTGGAGATGTCTAATGAATATGCGAGACGCCGTAGCATCCGCCAGGGCCCTCACGCGCATGATGGCGTCTATGGTAGAGCGCCTCCGTCGAAAACCGAACTGGTTATCGTCCAGGTTCTATCCCTCTCTGCATAAGAGGCCGACGAGGCGATCTGCGATAATACGCTCAAAAAGTTTGCCCGCCTCGTCGAGCAGCAGTATGGGCCGATACGCGGACGGCGAGTCTGCGGGGCGCCCCTCCTTCCTGATCAGGACTAGCTTCCCCTCCTTCCACACACTGGGATACTGACCCTGCTCGAGGCATACCCTGAAGTGGTTGAACAACCTGGCCTATCCTACAAAATTGTTAGGTTAGATTTTTTTTTTTAAGTTTACTTTGTAAAGATCTAATGCGAAAATTCGTAAAAAATGTCTACAAAATTCCCTAGAAATTAATCTGATGTTGCTTGTTACAGAAGAAAATCAAAAACAAAGTCCTCGGATAATACTCAAGATACGAAATGCGCATGTAGAAAGTGTATTCAAATTACTAAGTCTAAAAATATATCTGCTATTAAATGTAGAGAAAAGTTAGGTACAGAAGAAGGTTTATGTCCTCGATTTAGACATTTGGGGCTGGGTAAAACGTCCTCAGATTGTTCCTGGAAAGTATAACACAAGGTCCTCGCACTGTATATGGCTAAAGAAAATATGTGTGAAAGTGAGTCCTCAGTTTGTCATGTCTAGTCAGGTGATTGGGTCCTCGGAAAGTTCACACAAAAGTCCTCGGAAGGGTATCACTAGGAGCATGAGCTGTGTATATTAAGGTTCTCGCATTGGTCAAGAAGAGTTTAATAACAAAATGGTGCAATAGCAGAGCAGGAAGATAGCTGTCAACCTACCATCAAAATTTTGTCTCTTTATATCTTATTAAAAAAACTGTACGATGTTGTTTTACAGGTTTTTTCGAAAGTCCTCGCATAGGTGACCTAAAATTAAAGTCCTCTAATAGGACTCCCTACAAACAGGGGTGTGTGTGTGTGTGTGTGTGTGGGGGGGGGGGTGTGTGTGTGTGTGTCAGTTGTGTGTGTCAGTGTGTGTGCGAGAGAGGGGTCGCTGGAATGCGACCACCGCTTCCCCGCGCTGAGTAGCGATAGCATCTTTGTTACAATTGTCTAAATACAGTTTAAATCCCCTGTTGTTATTACTGTGTCTGTGGAGTTTTTACTTTGTTAAGTTTTTTTTTTTTGTTTCTTACATTTTCGACGCATTAGTGAAGCCTGTTGGTTGCACCAACATTATATTTCAGTCCATATGTATCAATTTAATTGCAAAACGTCAGGAGTAAAATGATCTAGTATTATGACGCTTTATCATCAAAACGACTTATTAATAACATTTTAAAAAAAATTAACATAACTCTCATTTTTTTGCAAACGGTACCGTCCGAATGGCGTCACAGAACGAGGCGCACAGTTAACTCGCGCGATTTGTAGATAGCCATTCGACAAGTTATCGAACAGAAAATGACACATCTCGATGACCAGCAGGGAATTTCATTTTTAACCGACTTCAAAAAGGAGGAGGTTACTCAATTCGACCGTATATATGCTTTTTTATGTTTGTTCGCGCATAACTTTGTCGTTTATGAACAGATTTTGATAATTCTTTTTCTGTTGGAAAGAAGACGTTCCCAAGTCCCATGATAAAGATATCAGGGTTTAATGGTGGAAGACCAGAGAAAACAAGGGGAACTTTCAAAAATTGCAGGGGCGACTAGTACATTTCTTAGCATTTTCATTAAGTATTTTAAAGTACTACAATTTAATAAAGGTCTGGAGTAGATCTGATGATGAAGCCGGGAGACAGTCGAAGGAACTCCTCAACAATTCACAGCAGCTACCTTGTGTTTGTGCTTGAATAATTTGTATTGACAAGAACCTTACACCTAGATGGGTGGTGACTGCCATTAGGGAGCTGATGATGATGACAAAGGTCAGTTCAGGGAACTCCTAAACGATTTACAGTAGCTACCTTGTATTTGGACTCAATTCATTTATGAGACCTTTGCACCCATTGGGTTAAAATAATGGTCTGCAGTAAATTTGATGACAAAGACCAGCAGTTGAGGGAATACTTACGAGTAAAAATTAAAGTAAACAAAATTACGACGTTTCCCAACTATATTTGCGTCAGCTGCCAGTCTGACCGGATTCAACTGAATACATAGTACTTTTAACAACTAAAAAGTGTAAAATATTTTTTTTTTTACAAAAAAACAACCGACTTCCAAAAACCACTGCAAAGTGAAAAATAACTAATTTCGGAAGTCGGTGTCATAAATGAATATAAAAAACCAAAGACACCGACTTCCGAAATTAGTTATTTTTCACTTTGTAGTGGTTTTTGGAAGTCGGTCGTATTTTTGTAAAAAAAAAAAATGACAGTTCAACAACATTCATTGCGTTATTTATGTTGTTGAACAGACATGTTTTTGAGCATATGGAGCAATGGATTAGCAATATGCTTCAAAATGATTCAAATAGATAATAATTTGCGTGATTAGGGTGCTGATGGGCTTATCCCTGATAAAAACCGCTGTTGTAAGAAAAGCGGTCGTTTAAATGCAGTTTGTTCAGAATAAGCAACTGAATCGATTCCAATCATTTTTACACCATGTTATATTTTTTCCAAATACATTTAGAAATTGTTGCAGTGTGGTTACCGAGCGCGCACGGTAGAACATAGCACACCGCGTTAACGCAACAGCTGACGCCAGAGATCAACGCACCGGGCTCGCGAGCCGAGCGGAGCGTGGACCATACTTTTGTGGTTTTCATTAAATATTTTTGAAATTTTGTACATAGATTATTTAATTAAAAATACTGGACACGTGTTTCTGGTTTCGCATGAACAAAACATAATGTTGTTTATTGTATACATACACACACATACATAACACTCGATTTTCTCTTCTCAACCTACTATTAATGCCTCTTCTTCTTACTTCTTTTTTCGTTGTAAGTCTTCGTCCCCGAAAATTTTCTAATAACAGTCTTGACCAAGAACATTATTAAGGCAATGAACACGCCGACCACTGCGAGCAGAACGAGCACGAAGTCAAGCATCCAGCGCTCATACCAGCTGTACATCAGAGATAGGGAGCGCAGATGGTAAGCCCCTGGAAAACAAGTAAGTCATCATCATCATCATTTCAGGCGAAAGACGTCCACTGCTGGACATAGGTCTCGGGGTATTGGGGGAGCCCAAGGATCTCCACGGCAACCGGTCCTACGCCTCCCGCATCCAGCGGTTTTCCACCAATCTTAACCAGATCGTTAGTCCACCTTGTTGGGGGCCTATCCACGCTGCGGCTTCTGTACGTGGTCGCCACTCGAGAACCCGTGCGTTGGTTTGTCGAAATGCCGATGTCCGTTGGAACAGCCCCCTAATCGGCGAACACATTTTCGTCAAATTATTTCAACAGACCAATGGGAGGTCCAAACGATCCCAACTGATCCCAACTAGTCGCAATCATTTTACAAAAATGTGTTCGCCAATTAGGGGGCAGACTAGTCTTGGACTAAAGACCGATGATCGGCAAGAGTAGTGTGGGATGCGCCTCAGCTAGATGGGCCGATGAGCTCTATAAAGAGGCTGGGACGGAACTGAATACGAAAAGTGGAGGAGGGAGTATTGTGGTTTCCCAACCCAATGGGAAAAGCCTATGACCAGTAGTACATTGCGATCAGCTGACTCGATAGGACGGGCTGCCGGCAGAAGTTACCACCCACCAGGCAAAGTCTTGCTGCCAAGTGATTCGTCATGTTCCGGCATGATGTCTGGTGAAGCCGTACGGAGGACAGGTCTGAGCAGTTGTGTTGCGATGTGTGCCGGATACGATGCACCATATGTTGTTGTGTCGGGAGTTTGGTCGTGGAGGGTCTCCAGATCAATCTCCATCTGGCGCATCATCGTTGGTCGTGTTATTGGGTTTAACATTGCATCACCTCGCTCAACTGCCATCTTCCTTCCTATTCACTTAGGTTTTTTGTGAGTGAATAGGCTTTAGAACTAGCGCGCTTTACCACCAACGATTGCATCACAGCTTACCGTCAGGCAGGATTGCCATCACGCATTAGTTTATAATGATTAAACATAAAATGTAAACTAAGTAATTTAAAGGAATTGATAATACCTTTGGTCTCAATTGCGAGAGTGATGTAATGATTGATCGCCTGCTTAGGCGTTATTGGACGAGACTGGAATAAATGGGAGAGCTCCTTGGCTCGCTTCGAATATCTGAAAAGAAAAATATTTGTTAATAAAAAAGCTGTTAGAGAGAATGGTGGCCTAGTGGTATTCAGCCGCGTCTTCAAGCTGTAGGTCATAAGTTCGAACCCTGTGAGGCGGTTTACTTTGCGTAAACCATTTCATCAGAACTACCCTCAAAACGGTGAAGGAAGACATCGCGAAGAAACCGAGTAAAAACTTGAAGCTTGAGTGAACTTGAGTGTCTTCAAGGCTAGAGTGAATAGGCTTCTAATAAACTAGTGCGCTATACCATCAACGATTGCGTCACTGCTTATCATCAAGCGGGATTGCGGTCAAGCGCTAGTTTATAATAATTGATTGAGATTTGGCAGTTTCGGGTAGTTTGAACTGCTGTCGTCCGTACATTTAATATACAAAGTGGTGCTGACAATACGACAATAAATTAAACATCGTGTACCTCAACACATTCTCAGTCTACCCATAAAAAATCATATAAATACACACATCAAAAGTGTCTAGGGATCAACATATATTTTTGCAATAACTTTTCTCCTGATTGATATTAATTAAAATTTTCTTTAAGGATTCATCAAATAAAGTGTTTTCGTTTGTCACAGTAACGATAAACCAAGTCACATTTGCATTAATAAAGAAATTTGCAATTTTCCTAATAAAGGGATATTTGACATTTGAACCACTAACACAAAAGTTCGAAAAAAAGACTGAAATAACAGTTTTCTCTAAAATTTTATTGGGTAACTTAAACAATTAATAATCCGTGTTTCTACCGCGAACACTAACAACACAAGAACATCGGTTTGGCATACTCAAAATGAGTTCATCCAAATCACGCTGTAGAATGGCCGCCCATGTTCGTTGCAACAACAAAAAAAGGTCTTCTTGCGACTGGATACCCTCCATATTCGGCAGAGCTCTTCTCTGTAGCATATCCCATGCATGCTCAATCGGGTTCAAGTCTGGCGACTGAGCAGGCCAGGGCAGGACATTGATGTTAGCTGCAGCGAGAGTCTGTCTTACAACTCTTGCGGTGTGCGGTCGTGCATTATCATGCATTAACTGAAATAAGGGACCGATTTGCACTTGTAGAGGAACGATGACGTCTGATACAATCGTTTCAGCATAAATTTGAGCGTTGAGGTTGCCTCTGATCCAAATCAACTCAGTTCTTCCGCCGATCCAAATACCCGCCCATACCATGATGGTTCCACCACTATAAGGATGGACTTCCTGGCAGGATTTTAATCGCTGTTGGCGTCCGGGGGTTCTCCAGTGTCGTATACGTCTTGTATCCGGTCTCATACCAAAACGAGACTCATCAGAAAAGCACACGAAACGCCATTGTTCTTCTGCCCAATTTCTGTGTTCAAGAGCCCATTGATGTCGAATCCTACGATTGTGCATTGCTATAGGTGGTACCCGTAGCGGTCTTCGGGAATGAAGGTTCACTTCATGCAAGCGGTTTCTGACTGTTTGGTCGCTAATTAAGTTCCCTGAAGAGTGATGAAGCCTCACGGCTAACATCATGGCAGTTATTGTTGGAGCTCTTCGAGTTAAGATTTGAATGTATCGGTCTTGTCTCCGTGTGGTGCAGCGATACCGTCCTCCATGGCGCTCAGCCACGGTACCAGTGCTTCGGTAACGTGTCCAAAGTCGACTGATAACACTCTGACGTGTATTCAGAGCTAAAGCCACAGTACGTTGCCGGGAACCAGCTTCTATCATTCCCACGGCTCTGAGCATTTCTTCCCTGCTTAAATGACGTCGCCGCTCCATAATAACGTTGGTTTTAATCAGTAGTAGGGAAACAGTAGCACTAATAATGTCTTCAATGCGTTGTATGTTTTTATAAGGAAAATATTGACAGCTGATTTTCATCTTTTACTCGAATTTGATTCACAGTTCCTGATTCAAATTATGAAATGCACCAAAAAGGATCCATATAAATTTATAAAATCAAAAATTTATTACAAAGCCACATCTCAATCTCAAGAAATCCGCATAAAAATGCTTGATCCCTAGACACTTTTGATGTGTGTATATCCATTAGTTTAGTCACAGGAAATTATTTTTCATTTTTCCCATTTTCAACATGATGTAAATATTGATAAGGAAGCGCTTATAGGTTGATGACCGTCGCATCCAGCGGTACTAAACTTTAATAACAATGGCGCGAAAAAAGCAAGTCGATACAGGTCCGCGCTGTCGCCGATCGGAGGTCAGTGAACCAATATTTTAAAGGATGTTCTTTTTCTGTTCCCAATTTTATGCGATTTAGTTTGTTCGAACTTTATTGTTTTTTTAATTTTTGATGCTAGGTTTCTTTTCTATGGCTTAGAATTATTCCTATGAACCTGCATTGCCCGTGTTTTCATTTATTGTCGTATTATCAGCACCACTCTCTATACATTAAAAAAATACCGACTCTCAAAAATTGATATTGGCGCTAATTATCTGATTATTCACAAACTAATCTTAAGTTAAGTCCATCTTTTTCATTCTATTTTATTAAGACAAGGATAGAAGATAACATGTTAGTTTAATCCTGTAAATTGCGATACTCCATAGACATTCTAGAGTATAAACACTCACACCCCACACCCTCATACACACACACCCACACTTACATACACACACACCCCACACTTACATACACACACACGCATATACACACAGCTTCTCGCATACACTTTCATACACCCACATATACCCACACTTTCACCCTACATCACACACAGTACAGTTTTAATGTCCTTTATGTCTGGAACAAAATAAAATTCTTAATGTTAAAACGGGCGTTGATAGCTGCGACACAGTTTTAACTTTTGCAGCTATCATCGTTTCTCCCTTCATCTATGAATATGTTTATGTTCCAAAAGTAAACCTTTTTATTATTTATTTTACTATAGACATGGCGACCAAAAATGCGTCACTTTACGTCAGGAGCGGTTTTTTTTTTTTGGGGATTTTATGGCCTGGTTTCTGAGACCTTTAAGCCAAGTCTTAATTATATCTTGTCTTCTTTTGTAACTTATCCTAACTTATCCTAAACTTATCCTAACTAAACCTATCTCCTTTCGTTTCTCGCGTGAACTGACACTAGGAGGAAGTTTTGGAACAAAGCCATGATGTGGCCACTATGCTACAATATTTCACTGTTCTTTATGAATTCTTCACTGAATGCACTTTTTACTACATAAATCACGCGTTTTTATTTAGTAAACGACACTATAAATAATTTAAAAGTCCAATGAAAAATGAGCGTGGCACTCATCTTAGCTTCCCGCCAAAAACTCCCCTCAGGAGCGGTCTAATTTGACAGGTCTAAACTGACATTTTATCTTCTGTCCTTTTCTTATTGAACTTGAAAGAAAAGGATGCACTGACCTTAAATTTAATTTATTCGGCCATTGACTTACTTGTCATTACTGAGCATCTCCTTCAAAGCTAATCCAAGTTCTGGAACCATATCCGGCCCGAAATCCACTGTGAGCGCGTATCCGTACCGCTTCGCACGTTCAGCATTGCTGGGCTGGTCCCCAAAGACTGGAACAGCTAGTAATGGGACTCCAGCCCTGATAGCTTCCAAGGAACTCAACTGACCACCATGAGTAATGAAGATCTTAACGTTCTTGTGAGCTGCAGAAAAATAAAAGGTACTTTTTAAATCATCGCAAAGAGTTTTTACCAAGCTGTACAAAAAGTGAGATGGTCAGCTTTTGGTAAACTTAATCGGGTATTTTCGTCGCCCATAACCCAATGTTTGAAGACTAAAATCTTCAACCAGTGCGTCCTACCCGTCATGACTTACGGAGCCGAGACGTGGACACTAACGGTCAGACTAGTCCATAAATTTAAAGCCGCTCAGCGAGCTAGGGACCGGGCTATGTTGGGCGTCTCTCTGAAGGACCGCATCAGAAATGAGGTGATCCGACAGAGGACCGGAGTCATAGACATAGCTAAGAGGATTAGCACGCTGAAGTGGCAATCGGCTGGTTACATATGCCGCAGGAACGACAACCGTTGGGGTAAAGGAGTCCTTGAGTGGAGACCACGGCTCGGCAAACGTAGCGTAGGCCCTTGGGCGAGATGGAGCGACGACATCAAAAAGGTGGCTGGTAGTGGCTGGCGGAAAAGTGCTCAAGATAGAGCTTGTTGGCGTGCCATGAAGCAGGCCTAGGTCCAGCAGTGGACGAGTAGAGGCTGATGATGATGATGAAAGGGTTTTTATTTCAGAAGAGTGGTCATTAAATTAACTAGGGGAGACAAAATGCAATAAATTTTAGACTATATGTTACCCACTAAAATTACCTTAGTCTTATTTTTTATAGGAAATCTTCCCCCAGCCACTAAATAGATGATGGCAATTTGGGAAAAGGGAACCGTATAACCCGAATTTAACGCGAAAGAAGCCGCGGGCGAATTCTAGTATTATAAAGGGTGTATCTGACATCGACGCACAGATCCAGTAGGTACATGATTCTGAAATCCCAGTGGTGGAATTTTCCTGTTTTTTTTTTTTTTAATATGCAGCTTTTTCACTTTAGACCGTTCATAATTGCCATACTTTTATAACCCAAATAAAATTTTAAAGTAAACATTAATTTATTCGTTAATTACACAAAAAAGCGCAATGTGAACAAAACTCGAAAAACTATCCCATCAGCTGACTTACTAGAGCTCACTTCAGGGATCAACGTCATACCTACAAACACGCACGGCGGCACGCTTGCAACGTTCAAAGGCCGAGCCGACACTTTTTTGTAAATATGTATTTTGATTTCTGTAACCGCTCATTAACGACATAAATGACTATCATAATTTTATTAGTGGCATGTGGGTCTAGCCTTTTCGCGAAGTTTGCGTTATGATGTCAGATACATCTTGTATAAGTGATGTACTTTATCACAGATAGCAGTCGCCAGCGACTTCGTTCGCGTGGAGTTAATTATGCTCCGCTCCTATTGGTCACAGCGTGATGTTATATAGCCAAAAGCTTTCCTGGATTAATGGGCTATCCAACACAAAAAGAATTTTTCATATCGGACCAGTAGTTTCTGAGATTAGGGCGCACAAACAAACAAACTCTTCAGCTTTATATATTAGTATAGATATAGTTAATAAAAAAAAAAATCTAATAAAAAAAGTAATCTTTGTTGGCATTGTCAACCCACTTAGTGCAAAACGATGCTTACCAAGAATGCTTGGCTGTGGTAGCCAAGCTCGAACGTGCACGTTGGGCGGTAGTCCCGAAAGTGGCTCCTCAAACTTCCACAGCACGGTATAGGGCAGCGTAGAAAAAAGCTGCAGCAGCGCTGCGCGTAGAGGTGGTTTTAAAGCCGCTGACTTCAATACTGAACCCATGCTGAAGTACACTACGCCCTGCGGAGAGCCATCCAGAAGATCTTGGAGGTCCTGTAACATACAGAGAAGGGAAGTCGAGGCTCAATCCAACTTTCTAAACCATTCATAAATAATTCACGAGCAGCTTATAGTGCCCTCCGTCATCATCATCATCATCTCAGGGCCAATCCCAGTCGCATCCGAAGCTTTTTCAGCTTTAAAGTCTGGGGTCCGCTTTACTAGTCTAACTGCTGATGTTGGCTAAACTTCGATATTTTCCGTGAAGCGACTGCCGTCTGACCAAGGGCGGATCCAGCTTTGGCGCCAGGGGGGGGTCACATAGTCGTGGTCAAGTCAGAAGAAGTTTTAATTAAACTTTGATAATAATAGATACAATAAAAAAGAAGGTATTTTATTAATAAGTACCTACTGAACATAAAAATACCTAATTAAATAACGAAATCAATTTTTCTTTTACGTCTCCTGCCGAAATGTTTTATCACTTCATCTATTTCAATGGGTACGTATTTATGGACTTGGAGAAGTGCCAGTCCGGTTAGACGTTCTTAATCATTGAAGCTCTTTCCCATGCTTTGATTTTTCGTAACGTAGACGACGTACCACTGGGTGCTGAGAGGCGAGCTCAGACTGAGGGGAGATCTGACGAGTTAAGCGGACGACACGCTGGTCACCGCCCGGGAGAGCTCGCACAGGGAAGCAACGTTGCTGGCGACGGCTGCGGTATCACAGGTGGTGGGCCGCATACGTCGCCTAGGCCTGGAGGTGGCGCTTAACAAGTCGGAGGCCATGGTTTCATGGTCTCCGGCGGGCGCCGCCACCCGGCTCACGGCGTCAGCTCGAGCAGCGTCGGTCGCAGCTCCGAGAGGTCCTGGTGGCAGAATGGCGGGACAGGCTGTCGTGCCCTACCGCAGGCCTCACCACCATCGAGGCGATCCGGCCGGTACTGGCGGACTGGCTCGGGAGAAGGCAGGGCTCCCTGATGTTTCAGATTACACAGGTACTTTCGGGGCATGGTTGCTTCGGAAAGTACCTGTGTCGGATAAACATGGAGCTGGACGCCCGGTAGCACTACTGCATCAACTGCCGAGAGCGGCATACGCTGGCAGAGTATGCCACGCGCGGAGGAGCTGCGCCGTGCCTTCATCTCGGCCGGCAGGGAGCTGTCACTGCCGTAATCGAGTCGATGGTCAGCAGTGATGAGTCCTGGGATGCGGTGGTTTCCTTCTGCGAAACAGTCGTCTCGCAGAGGCTGTGGACAGGGAGAGGGAGATCTCGTCCTCTCACCCGACCCACAGCAGGCGCACCGGGCGTCGGCGGAGGGCGGATAACGCCCTCTTTCAGTCACCTTAAACTGGTCCAGGGGCGACACACTCGGGGACATCTGTCGCCCCCCAAACATCAGGACCCGGGGTGGCGGCGCGAAGTGTTCCACATGCGCCACTCTTAGACGTCATGGGGGGAGTCGTACACATCATTCAGCCGAGGAGGCCCACAGTGGTGGGCCAGCACCAATCGGGGGTTGCGGAAGCAGTGTTCGTTCTCGCAACCCCGGTGTAGGTGCGAGATGGAACACAGGGGTGGTTTTTAGACAGTAGGTGTCTGACAGACCCTGTCGCCCACCCCAGGGCGGCGGACATGCATGAGGATTTTCCAACCAGGAAACAAAAAAAAAAACGCTTAGACCTTAGACTTACGAAGCTTAGGACCTTCAATTTCCCTCACCAAAAAAAAAATGTAGGTATGTACAGACGAAGTGTTCTTACAGCAACAGAAACATCATACAGAACAGGGTAAGACCGAAATGTGACGAACAAACAGTCAATTCGGATTGCGCTCTGGTGTCGGTATTCGTGAAGCTCTTCTTGCCCTCAACGTCCTCGTAAAAAAATGCAGGGATATGCACTGCTGTGCTTTATAGATTACGAACAGACATTCGACCGGGTTAAGCACCAGCACCTCCTGGGTCTATTAACAGATATTGAACTCGATGGCAAGGATGTCAGGATTATCCGTAATCTGTACGAGAACCAAGTAGCTACAATCAAAGTTAAAAATGAGGAGACCGAGGAAATCAAGATCTGTCGTGGAGCTCTGCAAGGCGGTGTCTCCGTTGCTCTTCAATATCTATTCCGAGGTAGTGATGTCGGAGGCTCTTGAAGGTCTGGAAGCCGGAGTGAAAATCAATGGCAAGGTCGTTAATAACCTGCGTTATGCGGACGACACTGTTCTCATTGCAGCCTCTGAACAAGATTTGCAAACCATTGTAGATAAAGCCAATGAGTGCAGCGAGAAGGCCGGTCTGTCGATGAACATCAGCAAGACAATATTTATGGTGGTCTCTAAAAACCCAGACTTAGGTATGTCCTAGCCTATCGGTGGCAGGCAAACAACTTGAGCGGGTACGACAGGATAAGTATCTCGGTGCTTAGGTAAATGAAGCATGGGAGTCCGACCAAGAAATTAAGACCCGGATAGAACTTGCCCGAGCATCTTTTAACAAAATGAAGAAAGTTCTGTGCTGTCGTAAACTCCACATAAAGCTCCGAGTGAGATTACTGATATACTACGTATGGCCTGTCGTTCGTCATGTCCCGCTGCGAAGCATGGATTCTGAAAGAGGACACTACACGACGCTTGCAGGCTTTTGAAATGTGGTGCTACCGTCGTATGCTGCGCTTAAGCTGGACCCAAAAGGTCAGAGTTGACACCGTCCTTCAGCGCGTTCTAATGCCTCGAAAGTTGTTGCCCACCATAAAGAAACGCAAAATAGATTATCTCGGCCAGATGCTCCGACACGATAGATATACGCTTTTTTTTTTCCGAGTGGAAAATCCTCATGGATTTCCACCGCCCTGGGGCGGGCGACGGGGTCTGTCAGACTCTTACTGACTAAAAACCACCCGGCTGATCCGTCTCACACCTACACCGGGGGCTGCGAGAACTAATACTGCTTCCGCAACCCCCGATTGGTGCTGGCCCACCACCGTGGGCCTCCTCAGGTCAGGGGGGGGAGTGAGGTGTAGGACTCCCCCCGTGACGTCTAAAAGTAGCGCGCGTGGAACACTTCGCGCCGCCACCTCGGGTCCTGATGTTTGGGGGCGACAGATGTCCCCGAGTCTACGCTAGTGATATACGCTACTCCAACTCATTATGATGGGCAAGGTAGAAGTAAAAAGGCGCGCTGGACGAAAGAGAAAGTCGTGGCTGCGAAACATCAGGGAGTGGACAGTGGAAGAGAGAGTTGAAAACTGCTCCGTCTCGCGGTTGAGAAGACCGAATACAAGAAGCTGACGGCCAACCTTCAGGATTGAAGAGGCAAAGGAAGAAGAAGAAGAATGTACAGACGTCAACCTTATTGCTAAACTATGAAGGCTCAAAGTTGATTGGGAATATTTGACAGTTTCCGATAGCTTGAACTGCTGTCGTCCGTATATAAATCCCCTCTATCAGTAAGTAGGCACCTACTTATCTACCTACGAGGTACTTTAAGAACATTACAACCATAATATTTGAGTTTGAACACACACACAGTGTGTGTGTGTTCAATGCATAATGAAGAAACTGATTAATAAACAAAGTGCGCGCAAGTAAAATGAAATGTGACATAAAAATGTGACATTTGAATGTTGGCGACCGTGACGGCGGTAGCGCGGCAAAATTCAACTTTTGAATGCCCAGCGCATTCAAAAGTTGAATGCGTTCCCGAATAATGCGTTTGCCGGCAAACAAAGTATGTATTATATAAATTGATTAAATATTGAAAGTACTTAAATAAAATCCTTCTGTGCTAGGTACTCCTGGACCCAGTCCAGGGGGGGGTCATGACCCCCATGACCCCCCCCCTGGATCCGCGCTTGCGTCTGACCAACACAACCCGAAGGCGATGTCGAAGCATTGCAGCTAGACCAATTGTTGAACTGTTGATGGCTCCATCAACCCGTAACGACTGCCATTAGATGTTCGTATGGCAATCGGGACTCACGGCTTAACGTGCTTTCCGAGGCACGACCAGACCAGTGCAAATATTCTTATTCATACATACAAATATATGCACTGCTGCAGTGCTTCGGGCATGTATTTTCCACCATGCAGTGACTCCTTGGTGCGCAGGGTGAAGGCAGCTCCAAGACTGATTAAAAGGTGAAGGAAAACATCTTGGGTAAACCTGGACTTTAAGTATGAAATCGACAACGCGCATTGAGCAAGCGTGGTGATTATGCTCAATCCGTCTCTGTATGAGAAGAGACTTGTGCCCAGCAGTGAGACGATAAAAAAAAAAGATGATGATGACGATGCAACCGCGGCTCTTGCAGAACCAATTTTTTGAAATTTTTGAAAAAATTTGCCAAGACCCTTATATAAATAAATATAAATATGTACGGACAAATCACACAGATTGAGCTAGCCCCAAAGTAAGGTCGAGACTTGTGTTATGGGATACTAACTCAACGATACTATATTTATAATAGATACATATTTAAATAAACATCTAAGACCCAGGCCAATCAGGAAAAGATCGTTTTCCATCAGGACCTGGCCGCCCGGGGACTCCACGTCGCAGGCTCTTACCTTTGGCAGTGGTGGAATCTTCTCATCCATATGGTACCCAGCGATGTTGACGACATTAGGAGGGGTGCTGAACGGCGGACCAATTGATTCGTGGCTGTTAACTAACATAATTGACACATTATAGTGGGCGTCCTCGAATGGGGGTAGAGTGAGGCCTCGCGCCTCCGCTATAGGTCCAAACGTTTTTTCGTAGAGACTGATTGTTTTTGGTCGGTCCAACCTGGAAGAAGGTATTTGGTGAGGTCAAAAGTGTTTTTTTTTTTTTTGGGGATGGCCGTCATCTTTTTTCTTGCATGAATCCTTGTCATCTTTTTTATTATTTTCCACCAATTCATTTTTTTCCGCTTCTTCCTCTTTTGCGGCATTGGCTATCTTTTTGGGCTGCTCTTTTCCCACTTTGTCGTCTTATTTTCTTTATAAAGGGTGTATCCGACATCGACGCACAAACGAGTACCATGGATCCAGCACATAACGCTCATTAACGACATAAATGACTATCATAATTTTATTAGTGGCATGCCGTCTAGCCTTTGCGCGAAGTTTACGTTACGATGTGAGATACATCCTGTATTACAGTGTTTATTTACTTAATATATTCTTGTTTTACATTATTAAAACATTTCTTACATTATGTATTGGGGTCAAGAGTGTTATAAAGTATGAAGTTATAGCGTAAAGTGAACTTTACTGTCTAGGAGTTAAGGTTAGGTTCTATTAAGGCTATATTTCACCGGGACACCATGGTGGCGCAACCAGTCGCCGCTACCATCAAAATGTATACCTACAGCTCTATAAAGAGTTAGTCACCTGGGCCTGTAGCCAATGTAACATCGCTTCACAAACAACACAAACCAACCAATGGCGGGAACGATTGACCACGCGACGCGATAAATCACGTGGTCAATCGTTCCCGCCATTGGTTGGTTTGGTATTCGATTTCGCTTCGCTACGAAGCGATGTTACATTGGCTACAGGCCCAGGTGACTTTATAGAGCTGTGTACATTTTGTTGGTACGGCGACTGGTTGCGCCGCGTCACGCCGCTGTAGGGGCGGGCGCGTAAGCGGTGCGTTGACCATATTTCTGTTGGAACAACCTTGTAAGACAACAAGCTAATAACTTTGTGGTTTTTAGTGATATTTTAAAATTTTGTACATAGATTCTGTACTTAAAAATACTGGACACGTGTTTTGGGTTACACATAAACAAAAAAATACGTTGTTTAAGCAACTTCAACAACTGTGGAATAGATTCCACAATTTTGCCAATAACACGTGTAACAAATTATAGAAACTCTTTGAAAATTTTATTTCACAATAATGGCGGATATCGCCAATGACAGTCGAAAAAGACGGCTGCGTGAACCGTCTAGGGGGGTATTGAGGCAAAGTCATGATGAGACCACTATGCTGCGATATTTCAATGTTCTTTATGAATTATTCACCGAATGCACGTTTTACTACATAAATCACGCGCTTTTATTTAGTAAACGACACTGTAAATAATATAAAAGTCCAATGTAAAATGAGCGTGACACTCATGCTAACTTTCCCGCCAAAAACTAATTGTCAATCGTTTAAAGGCTAAATATGTACTTACCACTCTAAAACAGCCATGGCGATATACATCAAGCCATTCTTGACCCGATTGACGAACGGCATGGGTATCTCCGATGGATTGAACATCGAAGGAATGATGGCAATGGACCGAACCTCGTCAATTTGTTCCTCGAGTGTAGGGAACATCTGAGTGGCGGCCAGCACGATCCAAGGGGCCTGTTGTACTGCCGCGATTCTAAAAAGATAGTGAACTTTAATTTTGTCTTTTATTAATATTTTATTAGTATAGTGCTTGTTCTGGAGCTCTTCGAGTCGCTAAAATTAAGTGGCAGTAGACAGGGCACATTGCTCGTAGAACCGATGGCCGATGGGGCAGTAAGGTTCTGGAGTGGCAGCCACGAAGACGTAGCGTAGGGAGGCCCCCAACAAGGTGGACCGATAACCTGGTGAAGGTCACGGGACGCCAATGGATGCGGGCAGCACGAGACCGGTCATCGTCAAAAGCCTTGGGGGAGGCCTTCGTCCAGCAGTGGACCTCTATAGGCTGAAGAAGAGAAGAAGTGCCTGACCGCAACCCATGCCTGCCATCAAGTGGAATTACGGTCAAGAACACACACACCCTCTGTCACACACACGCACCCTCTCTCACACAGACACACACACGCACTCTCTCTCACTCTCAACACACACACACACACACACACACAGACACAGACACGCGCGCACGCACGCACACACGTCATCGGGTCGCATCAGCATCGGTCTTCGCGCACTCCGCCACGATGTACTGACATCTCTTTGAGGCGCGAGTTAAGGAACCCCAACTCTCCAATATTAGCTTCATCAGCTAATACTTATATTATTTAGCATTTCAAGTATAATTCAGCAGACGTTATCTAGGACATGCGTCACTAACTTAGATGCTTAGTTAACAATAAGATTAGTATATAAGATCAATATTTTGTAGAACTAATTAATTACTGTTACGCTGTTACTGGATAGAAATAAAGTTATTTTTTAACTCCTTCGTAGTCGTTAACTTAATTGGCGCAGCCGGTAGGATCTCTGTAGTCAGGCCGTCACGTATTAGTATCTACGGGAAGCAGCCGACGTCCGTTTCTACGGTTTAGCAGAGATCGCCGAACAAACAAATCTATTAAGAAGCTACTTCGAGTTACGGGAGGACCAGCAGCCAAGCAGTAATTCAAGGATCATGAAGATAGCTGCGGAATTGTGAGTAAATCTTTTCACCTTCCTCTCAGCTCTTCCATTTGAATCCTAACCTTGTATTAATCTATGTTCTATGTACTATTAGGGATTGGACAACGCCTTAGTAACATTTCATAGATTATTAGCCGTAGTTTATATTTAGGGATACTTTTTAGCATATATAGTTATTCATTCTACTTTTCTGTTTTTGTAAAGCGACATTATTTTTCTTTCACTATGGAAGGTATAAACCGAATCCCACAGGAATTGGTAAATATCATTCCAGTATTTAATGGTGATACTAGAACGTTGCCCTTATTTATAAAAAAATGTGAATATATTTTATCAACATTCAGAGGGGGCGCAGTACAGAACGAATATTTATTTCATGTGATAACGAGTAGGTTGTCAGGCGAAGCAGCTAGTTTGGTAGGCGAAAGGGACTCTATAGATTCGTGGGATGAGTTAAAAAAGTTGTTAAATCAACATTTCGGCGACCCACGCACTGAGGACTGTCTAGCAATGGAATTAGAATCCTGTAAAATTAACAAAGGCGAAAGTTATTTAGATTTGTGTCATAGGATACAACATATGAGGAGCATTTTATTCGCTAAAATAGCAGAAACCATAACTGACGACTCTTTACGAAAGGCAAAGCAAGTAATCTATAATAATAGAGCGATAATTGTATTTCTATTCAATTTACCACGCCTTTAGGTTAGTTCGACGCAACGTACATTAGAGGACTTGAAAATTGTTTTAGAAGAACAGAACTTTCAAGCAGATATAGTGCTAGAACAAACGATTCGCAACTCAATAGGTTAAACCCAACTTTTCCGATCAACAGGCAACATAATAATCAAAATAATTTTAATCGTAGAATTAATCATGAACATAACGATAGTCCGTCGTCACAGTTAAGTAGGCCACAAATTTCGCTAACGCAACAAAACCAACAGCCTACGGCACGTGCACCGCGAACGTCATCTTTTGCAGAACAAGCAATTCCGCCGGGTTCAAATTCGAACACTGACGTTACTATGCGAACTGCAAGTTCACGCCGTGTTAATTACATTAATAATGATAGTTATAATGAACCGAATTTAAATAATGAATTTCAGGAACATCCACCTGAAGAATCCAGACAGGAAAATTTTTGTATAACCGCCTCTATCCAAGAGAACGAATAAAAATTAATTGCAATAAACGTCTAAATTTACCGCACATAGTTTTACCCGAATTAAACGCTGTCTTTATGATAGATACAGGTAGTGTTAGGTCTTTTATAAGCCCATTTATCGCGAAAAAGTACTTTAAAGATCGTTTGCAGTATGAACCATTCGAAGTTGTTAGTACTCACGCTTCGAGTGTTCATAACGAAACGGCAATTATTCCTTTACCAGCTACGTTTTGCAGTAAGGAATTTCATAAATTTTATGTTTACAGTGTTGATGATAGGTACGATGGGTTAATAGGTAGTAACTTGCTTAAACAGTTACAGGCAAAAATAAATATGGAAAGCCAAGTTTTGCATTTAAAAAATACGAACATTCCAATAATATACGCACCACCTATGAGAGAGGTATACAATTTACCATCTCGTAGTGAATTAAGAGTTAGATTACCGGTCAATTTACTGAATGGGGAAGCTATATTGGAATATAAACAATTTACGGAAGGGATACGAATGCCCTCAGCATTAGTTAAGTGTGTTGAAGGTTACGCATCAACCGTTATTCAAAATTATACGAATAAATCCAGAGACTTAGTGGTAACAGGACCTTTTAAAGTTGAACCTTATGTACAGAACAAGTCGGTTAACGTTAATTTTACAGAAAATAATATAGAAATAGATAGGATGCTAACGGAGAATTTAAAAAAAATTAAAGTAGATCACATGAATTCCGAAGAACGTAGAGCCATCGAAGGGCTATGCAATGAATATAAGGACATTTTTTATTGTGAAAATATTCCATTAACCTTTACTAATCAAGTAAAACATAGAATCAGAACAAAGAATGAGGATCCTATAAACATCAAAGCACATAGGTTAACTCCGATTCAATCGAAAGAAATTAGAAACCAGGTAGATAAAATGTTAAGGGACAATATTATCCAGGAATCACACTCTCCCTGGAGTGCTCCCATACATTTAGTGCCAAAAAAATTAGATGCATCGGGACAACAAAAATGGAGGATGGTAGTTGACTATAGACGTCTTAATGACATTACTACCGATGATAAATATCCTTTACCCAACATTAATGATTTATTTGATATGCTAGGTAATAGTACATATTTCACTACTTTAGATTTAGCTAGTGGGTACCATCAAATCGAGGTCCAGGAAGAGGATAGGGCCAAAACAGCATTCAGCACACCGTCAGGGCATTATGAATTTAACAGGATGCCGTTCGGCTTGAAAACAGCACCGGCAACATTTCAGAGAGCTATGGATAATGTTCTAAGAGGTCTCCAAGGCTTACATTGCCTGGTGTATCTCGATGACGTCATCATATTCTCTAAATCACTAACTCAACATGTAGAAAAACTTAGAGCAGTTTTCGATCGGTTTCGGGCGACAAATTTAAAAATACAACTAGATAAGTCACACTTCCTTAGAAAGGAAGTCCTTTATTTAGGACACACTATTACAAGTGAAGGATTGAAGCCAAATAATGATAAAATTGATGCGATCCTAAGATATCCTATTCCAGAAACAGTGACGCAAATAAAAAGCTTTTTAGGACTCATTGGTTATTATAGGAAATTCATTAAAGATTTCGCAAAAATAACTAGACCTTTAACAGCCTGTTTAAAGAAAGGTCGTAAAATAACTATTAACGATGAATATAGGGAATGTTTTGAAACATGTAAAAAACTCCTAACAAACGCACCTTTATTACAGTATCCTGATTTCAGTAAAAGTTTTATTCTAACTACTGACGCATCAAACTATGCGATCGGGGCTGTACTATCACAAGGAGTAATAGGGTCAGATAAACCAATAGCGTATGCTAGCAGAACGTTGAGCGATACAGAAGTAAAGTATAGTACTATTGAAAAGGAGCTTTTGGCTATAATATGGGCAGTTAAGCATTTTAGGCCATATCTATATGGTAATAAATTTACCATCTTTACAGACCATAGACCATTGGCATGGCTGTACTCTTTAAAAGAACCCAACAGTAAGCTCACGCGTTGGAGACTACGCTTAGAAGAATATGATTATGAAGTTAAGTACAAGAAAGGACCTCAAAATACAAATGCAGATGCCTTATCTAGGATTAAAATCAATACAATAGACGATGATTTAGACTCAATATTTGTTAACATAGGCGATAGGGATGAGCGAATAAAGAAAATTATAAATGAAGAGCTTCAGTTCAACAAAACGCCCATAGAAATGATAGAACTTTCGGATTCTGATGATGGCGTCACAGCCAATTCAGTTTCAAATAGGGAACATGAAGGTATTCCTATTTTAAATGAAGCTGTCGATACTAAAGCTAGACAAATTTTAGTCCACGCATGGTTTAAAGATAAGTTAACAGTAAAGGACATTTCTAATAATAAACAGAAGATCTTAGAAGTCCATTTACCAACAAATAACGAAAAATTAATAAAAGACTTTTTAAAGGAATATATAGAGCCTAAAAATAAATATTATATTTATTTCGAACATCCATCCTTTAGAAAATCGTTTTCAAACATGGTTATTAAGTTGTTTAAAAGGGGCTCAGTTAAAATAACAGAATGTACAGAAAGAGTAATCAATTTGACAGAATCGGAGGAAGATCAGAAAGAAGCTATTATTAAGTACCATGAAGGTAAAACTTGTCATAGAGGCATTAGGGAAACTTTAGCGAAACTTAAGAGACATTATTGGTGGCCAAATATGAAAGAAATAGTCACAACAGTTATTAATAGTTGCGAAGCATGTAGAAAAATGAAATATGATAGGAAACCCATTAAACCTCAAATTCAGCTAACCCAAACACAGAATAGTCCATTCCAAGAAGCTTTTATGGATGTACTATACATTGAAGGAAAATATTATTTAACAATCGTAGATTCTTTTAGCAAGTTAGCACAGGCAATAGATATACCTAATAGGAGTACACCAGAGATAGTTAGAGCATTAATTAAATACTTTAGTTTATACGGATTACCGAGTAAAATAAGTTGCGATTCAGGCACAGAATTTAATAATACATTAATTAAAGAAATGTTGAGCTTATACAAAATAGAACTGCACATAGGGACTCCAAACAATCCCAATTCTATGGCAATAGTCGAGAGATTTCACTCTACTATTATCGAAATTTACCGGTTAGCAAAATATGACAAAAGTGATTTAGATGCAGCTTCCGTCATGACGTATGCTATTATGGCATATAACAACACCATACACTCAGCGACAGATTTTACACCCTTTGAAATAGTATTTGGGCATACCGACTCCGGAAATGTATTTAATGTCGATAGGGAAAAAAATTTAACGCAGAAATTGCTACTAGATCATAGAAAACGTCTTAAAGTATTATACGAATTCATAACGGCCAAATTAGAAACAGATAAAGTGAAGGTAAGAGATAAGAAAGGAGGTGAAGAAACACCAGTCCTTAAGGCAGGAGACAATGTTTTTATGAAAAACACCAGAACCCGAAAAGCTAAAGAAAAAGCTCGCTATGAAAAAGCTAAAATCACTGGAGAAATCGAACATAATATAGTACCTGTAGAATTAAATAAAAGACCAACTAGAGTGGCGATAAAAAATATAAAACGTCCTCCACAGGTCATTCCTGGTACTTCTGGTACTAGTGATGTCAGGATTCACGCTGGACCTTCAGAACTGCACTCTGAATCCGGGGATAGCTTCGTTGAAGATGGGAGTAGCAGTGAAGAAGAGTAGTTATTGGACTATATTTAAGATTTTTAGACTTAGAATCCTTAAGTTTACAAATAGATAATAACATTCGCGATTTTGACACCATCAAAGTGAAAATTTTAGAAAATAAATTTAATAATGAAACTTTGGGGATAGAAAAGCAAATAGAGTATTTAGTTAAACTCACTAAAGATAAATTCTCTCAAATTTTACCTTTTAATTATAGAAACAAACGAGCCTTGTTTAGCCCACTAGGATCAGTTATAAAAACTATAACTGGCAATTTAGATGAAGACGATGCAATTAAATATAATAAAGAAATCCTATTACTCCAAAATAAAGAATATGTAGTCGAACGGAAAGTTTCATCAATGCAAAAAGCTTTCGATAAGTTAGTAAACGACTCAGAAATCATAAATTCAAATATAAAAAACTTAGGCTCACATACTAATGATATAGTAAGACTTGCTGAAAATGAATCCAAATTTAACAAATTATTACGAATTGTAAATACTATGTATCAAATTCTGAGCAACTTTCGAACTTGTTATGAGAACATACAAGAAATTGAGTCTGCAATCGCCTTTAGCAAACTAAATGTTTTGCACCAGTCCATTATAAACAGCACAGAACTATACAATACTTTAGAAACAATTAGTAAACATGCTAGGACAATTTATACAGTTACTAAATATAATTTAATAAAACTAGAACGTAATATCATAGTTAAATCATATTTAAATAATAATAAGTTAGTCTTTGTGTTAGAAGTCCCTCTAATAGACAATGAAACATACAATTATTACAAGGTTATTCCCATTCCTATCTCCCATTCCACAGATACTTTTACCATTATTCCCAAATATCCCTACTTATTGGTGAATCGATTGAAATACATGCCCGTGGCGAGATCATGTTCCGAAATTGAAAACGGCAGATTTCTTTGTACCGAAAACAATTTAGTTCAGTATCCAGTTGAGACCTGTATCGAACAAATCATGCTGATAAAAAAACAACTACAGTGGCTGTATAAAGAATCGTATCAAGATAGAAAAAACCAAGGTACAGAAAATAACTGATAGTCAATGGCTGGTTTATACAGAGGAGAACCTGATCATTACTGAAAACTGTAACGAAGAAATCCGCAAATACAACATAATTGGAACCTATATAGTAACACCAGGTCAACAATGCGAGACGCAAATAGGAGAAACAATCGTTGGCGCCACCACAAACACCACAATTTCCAGCTTCAAGCTACCGTTGATTGAGATGCCAGAACTACAACAGGACATACAGACAAGGACGGAGAAAATCGATTTAAGAAACGTGGACTTTAGTGATGTGAAAGAAGTATTACAAAGTGCCAAATTCAGTGAAAGTGACAATACAACCCGAATAGTAACAATAGAAATTAGTGTATGGACCATTTTAGAATATGTCATTATTATAATAATAATTGTCGTCATCGTATACAAATTGTACATTTGTCGTCTTTGCCGAAATTCTCCGAAGTCACCTACAACACCTTCGGATAATTTCTCTCTTAGGGAGGGAGGAGTTAAGGAACCCCAACTCTCCAATATTAGCTTCATCAGCTAATACTTATATTATTTAGCATTTCAAGTATAATTCAGCAGACGTTATCTAGGAACATGCGTCACTAACTTAGATGCTTAGTTAACAATAAGATTAGTATATAAGATCAATATTTTGTAGAACTAATTAATTACTGTTACGCTGTTACTGGATAGAAATAAAGTTATTTTTTAACTCCTTCGTAGTCGTTAACTTAATTTAAACACAACGCGCCATAATGTGGGAGCGCTCACATTCTTCTGAAGCTTATTTAATGCTGTACAACTCGGTTAAACAAAAAATTTTCACTTACCCTGCTAGAAAATCGCAGAAGAAGCTCTCAGTTACGATGGCATCAAACTGCTGTTTGATCAAAGCTTCTTTCACAGAGGGAGTGCTCAACATATCCAAAGATACGTTGGTTGCGAACTCCTTGACGAAAGCGATACCACCATTGACGTTTTTGGGATCCGTCATGTCAATTTCTGGAAATGGATAGTATAGAATTCAATAAACTTGCTACAAAGAGGGTGCTGAATAGCTGAATGCTCTTCTGACGGCCAACTTTGAATGTGACGTGTTTGCGGATTAATGGAATCAAGGGCGTACCCAGCCCCTCTGGCCTGGCGTAAGTCGGGGCCATTTGAGAAAGTCATCCAAGTTTGATTTTCAGGGTCGAATCATCATCATCATCCCAGCATTAATCCCAGTCGCATCCGAAGCCTTTACAGCTTTGGAGTCCGGGGTCCGCTTTACCAGTCCAACTGCTGATATGGCTAAACTTCGACATTTTCCGTGAAGCGACTGCCGTCTGACCTCCACAACCCGAAGGCGGCATCGAAGCGTTGCAGTTAGACCAATTGTTGGATTTTTGAGGGCTCCAACAACCCGTAACGACTGTCACTAGATGCTCGTATGGCAACCGGGACCAACGGCTTAACGTGCTTTCCGAGGCACCACCAGACCAGTGCAAATATTCATGTTCATGCATACAAATACTTGCACTGTGTGGGGATCGAAGCCGCGCCACCTTGCGCAGCGGCCGCGTCCGCTACCACTACGCCACGGAGGCTGTTCATTTTTAGGGTCTAATCATCCCCGGCTTTTTGTCCTTCAAACTACACAAGAACGTCTACATGAAACATTATCTATTTCTAGTGTAGTGTGTAGGGCAAATAGACGGAAATGATCCTGTATAAGTCCTCGCTTACACTTTGATTATGTTCAATGCTACCTTTGAACATTGATTCAGCATTTCGGCAGCTGACACGCGGCCTGTTGAGGTTGAATTTGATTATTGTCTCTGGCAGCTAACATTTTATAAATCCATACTAATATTATAAATGCGAAAGTAACTCTGTCTGTCTGTCTGTTACGCTTTCCCGCTTAAACCTCTCAATCGATTTTGATGAAATTTGGCACAGACAATCTTTAGACCCTGAGAAAGAACATAGGCTACCTTTTATCCCGGAAAAATTTGATGTTCCCGAGGGAAATCTTAAAAGCGCGATATAACCGAAATCCACGCGGGCGAAGCCACGGGCGGAAAGCTAGTAAATTAATATATTTGAGTTTGGAAGGCTAGGCAGACAGGAAAAAATGTTTTGTTGTTTCGGTGCAGAATGGTTTTTGGCAGCATCAAGTGTAGTTTGAAAATGTTGTAACTTAGTACAAATTAAATTATAAGATGTTTTTTATACAACAGTTGTTTTAGAGCGAGTTTAATGGAAATATATTGAGTGAATGATTTTTTAAGCGATTTATTTTATTTTGAAGTTTTACTAAAGGATCCCAAAAGGTACTGCATCCCATTTCTATTTCTTCACTACAACACGGCCTACTTCAAATATTGTTGCAGATTTCACGCATAGAATACCAAGACGTTTGTACATTTGTCTGTGTTGGGAAAAAGTAGTATATAAGCTATAATATTGTGTAAATAACCACTGGGCCACCACGACAAGCCTCTCAAGTATGAGTGCGCGGGTTCGATTCCAGGTCAGGCAAGTACTAATGTAACTTTTCTAAAGATATATGTATTTTCTAAGTATATCTTAGACACCAATAACGGAAGGTGAAGGTAAACATCTTGAGGAAACCTGGACTTTAAGTCTGAAATCGCCAACCCGCATTGAGCAAGCGTGGTGATTTAACGCTCAGTCCTTCTCTGTATGAGAGGAGACCTGTGCCCAGCAGTGGGACCATAAAAGGATGATGATGATTGTGTAAATAAATCAGATTAGTATTTATTCTTGTCTCATTACCCCTCACTGTGGCCAAGATACCCTTAGCCATCTCTGATCAGTCTTGTGAGTCTGGTGGACTGGCAGTGAGTTTAGCCTTCACCCTTACCTGGAAATCCTACCCACTATCCGTATGTTACCTTAGGTCTCTTGGTGCTGACATCCCGCAGTCATATATATATTTATTTATTACAAACTATATGGTAGGTGAGGGCTGTAGGGCTTATAGGACTTAGTTTAGGTTCTGTTAATTTCTGCGCTAGTTTCCCACTCCCCCGCCACTATGGCGATGCCGGAGTGCCGCTGTGGGTTTAGTGGGTATTCCCAGCTACGGCTGGGCGAGTCCCACACACGCCCTTCGGGGTAAGGTGCGTAAATGCATTCCCACAGCGTAAACAAAAAAAAAAAAAAAAAAAGGTTCTGTTAATTTACCATATAGGTGCATGTACTACCGCTGCCTTTAATAAGGGTGGTCGTACAGATTAGTATTCATACATATTTTGTGAGATTTTCAGGGGGGGAGGGCAGATGCAATGTTAAACCCAACAACACGACCAACAATGCTGCGCTAGAGAGAGATTGATCTGGAGACCAAACTCCCGACACAACAACATTTGGCGCATCGTATCCGGCACACATCGCAACACAACTGCTCAGGCCCATCCTCCATACGGCTTCACCAGACATCATGCCGGAACACGTTTTTTTTATTATTAGGGTGAAAAGATACAGTGATTACTCAGAGATTCACATACCTGCGGCATACTTCTGAATAGCGCTTACATCAATGATATGTAATGTTTTTGGAGGGTTCTTGACTTTTTCTGGGAACGGTGTCACCCATGTCACCTGGAAGAATAAAACAATTAAGGTACTTATAAAGTTCACGTCATTGGTCTTTTTTGCGGATGGGAAATCATAAAATGAACAGTTCCACTCTGGGCGGAGCTGAAAGGCATGTCAGGCTTTTACTGACTAAAACCCATCCGTGTTCCTTCACTTGCCTGTGTAACAGGAGCCATGGTATCTCTTTAGAGTAACCCGCACTCCTGGCAGACGTCTTTGGTCTTCCGAACTATTCAGAAACCTATGTTTCTAGATTTGGTATAGACCAGCTTTTTCCATTAGAAAATTCTCAGTGTTTCCATTTCCCTTGGGATTATCTACTATGCATTCTCTTCTCTTCTCTTCATCTTAGCGTTAATCCCAGTCGCATCCGAAGCTTTTTGGCTTTGGAGTCTGGGGTCCACTTTACCTAACTGCTGATTTTGGCTAAACTTCTATATTTTCCGTGAAGCGACTGCCGTCTTTCCTCCACAACCCGAAGGCGATATCTAAGCATTCCAGTTAGACAAATTGTTGGACTTTTGAGGGCTCCAACATTTCGTAACGACTGCCATTAGATGTTCGTATGGCAACCGGGACCAACGGCTTAACGCGCTTTCCGAGGCACTACCAGACCAGTGCAAATATTCATATTTATGCTTACAAGGTACCTAGCATTAATACCGTCGAAAATGGTGTTGTCACTTTTTAAAAATTTACCAAATATTGGGGAAGTTGGAGTTAATTCGCAGAAAAAAGTTTTTTAAGAAAATTCATTAGTATGGTTATTATAATAGTTATGTAAAGTTTCAAATTTTATTTGGTCATGGGATTCATCATCATCAACCTTTTTATCGTCCCACTGCTGGGCACAGGTCTCCTCTCATACAGAGAAGGATTGAGCGTAATCACCACGCTTGCTCAATGCGGGTTGGTGATTTCAGACTTAAAGTCTAGGTTTCAGGTTTCCCAGCTCACTGCCACTTTAGTGTTGCCATACGAACATCTAATTTCAGTCGTTACAGGTTGTTGGAGCCCTTAAAAGTCCTACAATTGGTCTAACTGCAATGGTTCGATATCGCCTTTGGGTTGTAAAGGTCAGACGGCAGTCGCTTCACGGAAAATATCGAAGTTTAGCCAAAATTTGCAGTTGGACTGGCAAAGCGAACCCCATACTCCAAAGCTGTAAAAAAGCTTCGGATTCGACTGGGATTAACGCTGAGATGATGATGATGATCTTGTATGAATGAATGTACAATACTGGCGGCATTTTGTTTGACCGCGTACCGCGCCCCCTTCGCCCGTGTATGTGTTGCCATGACCATTGCTTACTTTTGCGGAATGATATATATTTTTTTAGGGGCTATTTTTTTTCATTTTAGCCCGGTTTTGTAGGCATTAGTAGAATCAGTTATCGATACCTAACAATACCTTCACGAATCGGACTGGGTTTTTTACATATTGTACATTATATCCTCCGTCGTATAGACGTCCTCCGTGGCGCAGCGGCGACGTGGAGGTCCCGGGTTCGATCCCCGGCCAGGTCATGATGGAAAATGATCTATTCCTGATTGACCCGGGTCATGGATGTTTATCTTTATAAATGTATCTATTATAAATATAGTATCGTTGAGTTAGTATCCCATAACACAAGTCTCGAACTTACTTTGGGGCTAGCTCAATCTGTGTGATTTGTCCGTATATATTTATATTTATTTATATAAGGGTCTTGGTATATCTGCAAGAGCCGCGGGTTTACCGTCATCATCATCTTTTTTTTTATCGTCCCACTGCTGGGCACAAGTCTCTTCTCATACAGAGACGGATTGAGCATAATCACCACGCTTGCTCAATGCGCGTTGTCGATTTCAGACTTAAAGTCCAAGTTTACCCAAGATATTTTCCTTCACCTTTTATTTATTTATATATCTTACCTCGTGTCCCCCATTCAACATAGCATCCACAATTCCTTTCGCCAACGTGTTGTGGCTGTGAGAAGGTGTTGGCACCAGGACCATGATGTGGTAGCCATATGAGCTGGTGATGGTCGCTAACAGCAGTAGCACGTTGAGCTTCATTTTGTTCTAAAATAAAGAATCAATTTAACACAATATACTTTACTTATACAACATGTAACGTAAAGGGTATATACATACCAAGAGCATGGCATCTTTACATGATATCAAACGATATTGGAAGGTTTTTTTAATCCTATCACTTTGTGTTAGGAAGTTATCAGACAAAACGTCGCCTGTGATAGGCTACTACCATACTAGGCGCACTGAATTATTGAAGATATTTACCGTGATTTTGGTAAGTAACGGGACGTGTAACGAGTAATTATTAACGTATGTAGTGTGGTGCTACGTTTGTTATGATTTGAATTTAAAAAAAAAAACACGAAGCCAAAAATTTGGTATAAATTTTTTTAATATTTTATTTTGAGTTGAAACCCTTCCCATATCGTTTAAAATCATCTAAAGATGCCATGCCCTTGGTATGTATATACCCTTTATGTTACACCTTGTATAAACAATATGTAAAGAAAATCCTGTCCGATCCGTGAAGGTATTGCTAGGTATCGATAACTGATTCTACTACTGGATACAAAGCAGGGCTAAACTTAAAAAGAAATCCCCTTAAAAAAATAAATATTATTTCGTAAAAAGAGGTAACTTAATACATGTGCGGTATACAACCCTACCGCGGGCGGCGGGGGGCAGGGCACGCGGCACGCGGTCGCATCGCTATTCGCTAATAATAATACCGATGTTGTCACTTTTATAAAAAATACCAAATTTCGGGGAAGTTGGAATTAATTCGCGGGAAAAAAAGATTATTTCAAAATTCATTAGTATTGTTACTATGGTGATTATGTAATATTTTATATTATATTTGGTCATGTGTTTACCTAACCTTTATTATCCTTATGGGCCGGACAGGGTTTTTTTTACATATTGTTTAAGTACCTAATTTGCGGACGACAACAGGTCAACCTACCTAGCCGTGCGCGTAGCTTGCCCCACGACAGTTCGTTGTCTAGACTCTGTGGATCGCCACGAGATGGCGCTAGCATTCTGAATAGTCAATTGACAATCTATGATAATACATGTTTTAGATATATGAAAGATGTATAAATATGTAAGTAGGTGTAATATCTCGACATAAATTATTTTCTATTATTTGAAAAGATATTTAGCTCCATGTAACCACAGCCTCCGTGGCGTAGCGGTAGCGGACGCGGCCGCTGCGCAAGGTGGCGCGGGTTCGATCCCCACACAGTGCAAATGTTTGTATGCATGAATATGAATATTTGCACTGGTCAGGTCGTGCCTCGAAAAGCACGTTAAGCCGTTGGTCCCGGTTGCCATACGAACATCTAGTGGCAGTCGTTACGGGTTGTTGGAGCCCTCAAAAGTCCAACAATTGATCTGACTGCAATGCTTCGATGTCGCCTTCGGGTTGTGGAGGTCAGACGGCAGTCGCTTCACGGAAAATGTCGAAGTTTAGCCATATCAGCAGTTAGACTGGTAAAGGCGGACCTCAGACTCCAAAGCTGAAAAAGCTTCGGATGCGACTGGGTAAACGCTGAGATGATGATGATTTGGCTCCATGTAAATTTTCAATGTAATTTTAATACGTACAAAATGTGTTCTTTTTGTATAATTATAAACTAGTGCTTGACCGCAATCCCGCCTGATGGTAAGCAGAGATGCAATCGTTGATGGTAAAGCGCGCTAGTTTATTCAGAGCCTATTCACTCAAAACAAACTGAGTAAATAGTAAGGAAGACGGCAGTTGAGCGAGGCAATGCAATGTTCCGGACGCTCAGTGCCACAACTGCGTCCAGTGCGGGGAGGACACGGCGCAGCACACGTTCTCAGAGTGTGTAGCTTGGGAGGAGCAGCGCCGTATCTTCTCAACTGAAGTAGGAGGCGACTTGACGCTGCCGGCAGTAGTGCGGAGGATGGTCGGTAGCGCAGAGTCGTGGGACGCGGTGGTGTGGTGACTCCCGCGGCTCCGTGCGCACGTGACCGGAGAGACACCGGGGTGGTACCCCAGGGCGGCGGACATCCATAGAGGATTTTCCACCCCGGAACGAAAAAAAAGGTGATGCAATGTTAAACCCAACAACACGACCAACGATGGTGCGCTAAAGGGAGATTGATCTGGAGACCCTCTACGACATAACTCCCAATACAACAACATTTGGCGCATCGTAACCGGCACACATCGCAACACAAATGCGCAGACCCGTCCTCAGTCCGGCGTTATTGGCAAAATATGGATGCTTACACATCTACAGTGAAACTTGGTTAAGTGGGACCTGGGTAAGTGAGAAACCTCCATAACTGGAACTCATGCTGAGGTCCCAACACTTTGGCACTGAATTACCTCTGTTAGTGGGACGAGGTAAGCCTCTATATCTGGGATTTGTTCTTTCGATTTATCATTATAGTTACCTCTATAACTGAGACAGCGAGTAAATTTTATATGCATAAACCTCTGTAACTGAGATAACATTGTTTGTTTACTCATTCATTTGTATGATTACCTTTAAGTATATGCATAAACCTCTGTAAATGAGACAGATATTTATTTATTTGTACAATGTGTAACATAAAGGGTATATACATACCAAGGGCATGGCATCATTAGATGATATCAAACGATATGGGAAGGGTTTCAACTGAAAATAAAATACTCAAAAAATTGATACCAAACTTTCGGTTTCGTGTGTTTCTTAAAATCAAATCATAACGAACGTGGCACTACACTACATACGTTAATAACTACTCGTTACGCGTCACATTACTTGGCAAAATCCGATAAATGTCTTCAATAATTCTGTGCACCTAGTATGGTAGTATCAAATCATAACGAACGAACGTGGCACTACACTACATACGTTAATAACTACTCGTTACACGTCACATTACTTGGCAAAATCCGATAAATGTCTTCAATAATTCTGTGCACCTAGTATGGTAGTATCACAGGCGGTGTTTTTCCTCATAACTTCCTAAAATAAAGAAATAGGTTTAAAAAACCCTTCCAATATCGATTGATATTGTGTAAAGATACCATGCCCTTGTTATGTATATACCCTTTTTGTTACACGTTCTATATCTGAGACACTGGGTAAGTGGAATACCTCTATAAGAGAAACGACATTGCAGGTAGGAACCTGCATTGTCGTTTCACTTATAGAGGTATTCCACTTACCCAGTACAGTGAAACCTGGTTCAATACAGTGACACCTGGTTAAGTGAGACATCAAGGGTGATGTCTCACTTAACCAGGTTTCACTGTATTTAGTTAATACCTTGCATGTGTGATTAGTTAGTTTACGTAAACGTATGTTTGACAGATACATTACCATTATCTTTTATCCATACTAATCCATACTAATATTATAAATGCGAAAGTAACTCCTGTCTGTCCTGTCTGTCCTGTGTGTCCTGTCTGTCCTGTCTGTCCTGTCTGTCCTGTCTGTCCTGTCTGTCTGTCTTAAACCTCTCAACCGATTTTGATGAAATTTGGCACAGACAATCTTTGGACACTGAGAAAGAACATAGGCTACCTTTTATCCCGGAAAAATTTGATATTCCCGAGGGAAATCTAAAAAGCGCGATATAACCGAACTCCACGCGGGCGAAGCCGCGGGCGGAAATCTAGTCTTTAATAAATACATAGAGACACAAATAGATAATGGAGCCGATTCCCTTGTTTGGAAACTAAACTAAATTTAATTTCAATGCATCCTTTCCTCTCTAGTTCATTAAGAACAGGATAGAAGATAACATATTAATTCAGTCCTGGTAAATTGAGATACTCCAAAGACAGTTCTTCTTCTTTTTCAGCTCTTAGAGGTCCACTGCTGGACAATATCCACCCCCAAGGCTTTCTACGATGACCGATCTTGTGCTACCCGCGTCCATTGGCTTCCCGCGACCTTCATCAGGTCATCGTTCCTCCTTGTTGGGGGGCCTACGTACGCTGCGTCTACCGGTACGTGGCCGCGAGAACCTTACTGCCACTGCCACTTAAGTTTAGAGTTTAGCGACTCGAAGAGCTATGTCGGTGACTTTGATTCTTTTGCGGATCTCCTCATTTCTAATTCGATCACGCAGAGAAACTCCGAGCATAGCTCTTTCCATCGCTCTTTGTGTGACTCTGAGCCTTCGTATGAGGCCCATTGTGAGCGACCACGTTTCAACACACACAAAAAACTTTAGTCTTGAGACACTGTAGTATCTTGGACGACGAGAAGATGTAGCGTAGCTTCTCGAATACTGCCCAGCCGAGCTGGATTCGACGAGACACCTCTTAGATAGTTCGGACGGTATTAAAAGCATGGCGACTAAAAATACGTCAAAATACGTCACACGCGGACTAATTTGACAGGACTAAATTAATATTTATCTTCTGTCCTTTTCTTAAGGAAAGAGAAAGAAAGAGACGCAATTAATTTAAAATTAGTTTAGTTTGTGAAACATTGATTTGGAGCCATTGACTACTTTAAATTGATTTGGAGCCATTGACTACTTTAAATTGATTTGGAGCCATTGACTACTTTAAATTGATTTGGAGCCATTGACTACTTTAAGTTGATTTGGACCCATTGACTACTTTAAATTGATTTGGAGCCATTGACTGATTTAAATTGATTTGGAGCCATTGACTACTTTAAATTGATTTGGAGCCATTGACTACATTACATTGATTTGGAGCCATTGACTACTTTAAATTGATTTGGAGCCATTGACTACTTTAAATTGATTTGGAGCCATTGACTACTTTAAATTGATTTGGGGCCATTGACTACTTTAAATCTACACAAATAAACTACTTTAATGCAATATAAATATGTATAGAGCAAAATGTATGTATAGTGCAATACACTATATACTCACCATAAGCCGTGGTGGCCTAGTGGTTCAAACACCAGCATCTATAGTATGAGGGTTCGGGTTCGGTTCCAAGTCAAGCAAGTACCAATGTAACTTTTCTAAGTTATATGTACTTTCTAAATATGCCTTGGACACCAATTAATGATTAAAAGATGAAGGAAAACATCTTAAGGAAACATGGACGTTAGGTCTGAAATCGCCAACCCGCATTGACCAAGGTGATTGCGCTCAATCCTTCTCTGTATGAGAGGAGACCTGTGATGATACTGTAGCGGCTTGGTAACCGCGATGTGCTGAGTCGTATCTTTAGCGATTTATGGGGACGCGAGCGTACGGCTCGCCAGTCGCTTACAATACACCGCCCTGCCTCTACATGTACACAGTATACAGCTAGTTATAGTAAAATATTGTAGAACCAGAATTATAAGCATTTATTATGGTGAAGTCACATTTTATTTAATAACCTCTAGTAAACGAAGAACACGCGCAACAATACATACCTACAATGTAATACATACACTATACTTACAATTCTAGAATAAGACATCGCGTTACATAGGTACTCATTTCCAACAATCATCATCATCATTGAGCCCGGCTCCTCTTCTCAGCCTATAGACGTCCACAGCTGGACAAAGACCTCCCCCAAGGCTTTCATTCCACTGGAGGGCATTGCCAAAATCCCCACGCTTGGCAGGCGGGTTGGGGATCGTAGTAATTTGTTATACTTTTGTTTTTATACTTGTGTTTTGTTTTGTTATATTGGCTACAATGACAGATCATGTTATACTACCAGTACCGGCAATACCGACGAGTTCAGTGTGGCGGTAGGCTTGCACCAGGGATCGGCTTTAAGTCCGTACCTCTTCCTGTTGATTATGGACGCTCTTACGTCGGACATCCAGGAGGAGGCACCCTGGTGCATGCTGTTCGCCGATGACATTGTTCTCGTCGGTGAAGATGAGACCTGAGATCCAGAGCAGATTGGAGAAATGGCAACAGAAGCTGGAGAATGTTGGCTTGAAAATCAGCAGAACCAAAACCGAATATATGTTCTGCGATTTCGGCGGTCTCTCCACTTCTGGAGCCATAGCGCTTGATGGCGCACTTCTCCCAATCTGCTCCGACTTTCGGTATCTCGGTTCACTCGTGCAAAGCGATGGCGAAATAGATCGGACGGTTAAGCACAGAATTAACACTGGGTGGATGAAATGGCGGCAGGTCACGGGAACAATCTGCGACTCCCGCATTCCCCTTAAACTTAAGGGGAAAATATAAAAAAACCATGATCCGACCTGCTGTCTTGTATGGATCAGAATGTTGGGCTACGAAAGGGATGAATGAAAGGCAATTGCAAAGAAACGATGGATGGAATGTGTGAAGGATGATATGGCTAAGAAGGGGGTGACTGCCGAGATGGCTTCTGATAGGGATGTATGGAAGAAAAAGACATGTTGCGCCGACCCCAAATAAATTGGGATAAGGGCAGGAGAATGATGATGATGATGAATGATGATGATGTTATACTGATAATTAACTATCTACATTATTATTATTACAAACAACCGTAACATGATAACTATATCAGTTAGAAAATAAATATGATAACAGCTCGTCTGTAGTGTCGATACAAGCACACTTTTTATCTTTGCCCTTCGGCTATGGAGTAAATCTCATGTCAATAAAAGTGTTGTTAGAATTTGATATGTTTATATATCAAGTACTTTAAGTAGACGCTAGTGATTTGCGTGATTTCGCCAAATACGTGAAGTCGAATTCTGTCTAAAGTAAATTCTGATTATCAACAAAAACGTACAACCCACAATATGATTTCGATCCGTTATCTGCCTAGACCATTTCTCTACACTCACGTTCAACTTTCGCGAACGCGGCCGCTGCGCAAGGAAGCGCGGGTTCGCTCCCCGTACAGTGCAAATATTTGTATGCACTGGTCTGGTCGTACCTCGGAAAGCACGTTAAGCTGTTGGTCCCGGTTGCCAAACTAACATCTAGTGGCAATCGTTACGGGTTGTTGGAACCCTCAAAAGTTCAACAATTGGTCTAACTGCAATGCTTCGATATCGCCTTCGGGTTGTGGAGGTCAGACGGCAGTCGCTTCACGGAAAATATCGAAGTTTAGCCAAAATCAGCAGTTAGACTGGTAAAGCGGACCCCAGACTCCAAAGCTGAAAAAGCCTCGGATGCGACTGGGATTAACGCTGAGATGATGATGAAACAAACAAGCAAGCAAGCAAACATGCTACCCGTGCGCGATAAGTTGGGACCTGACTGCACACTATTTGAATAAAATAGGACCCTAGGCATTGATAAAATATTAAACAGATACGATATATTCTAACAAACTGACTAAAAAAAATGTGCCGAACACAGCAGCAGCACACATGCATATTTTTATTCGGCATACATTGGTACAGTGTGAGTGAGATGGGACGCAATCTAAAGCATAGAGAAGAAAAAGATGGCTAGTGTTTGTCGTTTGTGCTGTTAGTGTTTGTCGTTTGTTTTTACGAGTGTATCTAGAGTGACTTAAGCGAGATACAGGACTTACTTCCTTTTGTACGCTTCATTTTTAGTGCGCTAGTGACATATCTACCTTAGTTTAATATTTTATCAATGACTCTAGGTATTTAATTATGTATCACCGAAAGTGTTGACTAAGGTTTTGTAATCAATAAAAATGCAATGCTTAATTTTATACATTCATTTTATCTACTAGCTTTCCGCCCGCGGCTTTGCCCGCGTGGAGTTTGGTTATATTTTTTTTTTTTATTAGTTATAAACTACTGCTTGACTGCAATCCCGCCTGATGGTAAGCAGTGATGCAATCGTTGATGGTAAAACGCACTAGCTTATTAAGCCGGTAAGGTTT
The DNA here is from genome assembly GCA_017933935.1 of Sesamia nonagrioides. Classification (NCBI taxonomy): domain Eukaryota; kingdom Metazoa; phylum Arthropoda; class Insecta; order Lepidoptera; family Noctuidae; genus Sesamia; species Sesamia nonagrioides. Next base: position 50,871 of record JADWQK010000536.1, read on the forward strand.
ATTAAGTGCCTATTCACTCTAGCCTTGAAGACACTCAAATTGTAGTCCGACGGAAACACCGCCACTGGCAAATTGTTCCAGTCCCTCGATGTACGCGGTATAAAGGAGGAGGCGAAACGCTTCGTCCGGATCGTAGTGGTGTTAACAACGTAAGGATGGAAACCAACCGTACGACGGGTCGTCCGATGGTGGAACGGAGATAGGGGAATTAAATCATGCAATTCCCTCGCACACTCCCCGAAATGCATCCTATAGAACACCGAAAGGCTGGCTACTCTACGCCTGTGCTCTAGGCTTTGGAGACCAACTCGAGTTAGATCAGGGTCACCAATCAGCCTCTTTGCACGTCTCTCCACTGAATCCAAAGTGGCCAGGTGACACTTGGCAGCACCAGCCCAAATGTGGCTGCAGTACTCCACACACGAACGAACCTGTGCTTTGTATTATATGTGTAATTTTCTTTCATCCCTTAATCTTTGTCATCTGTTAGTATACGTTTGTATTAGTTGTGACACGACCGTGTAGTCAGGAGGCCTGGGGCCCCAGTCTGCTAATACAATAGTGTCAGAATAGGCAGTCAGTGATCTCATATTGATCGATTTTGACAAACTTCGTAATCTACTAACAAAATGGTGTCATTATGACTTTCCGGTGTTCAGTTACTGACACTCCACTCCATATTAATAAATATTCAAATTGAGTAGTTGTTTTTAGAAAATCATTTCTACTAACGCGTTTTATAACAATGACAATACGACAATGTCATTCTATCACCATTCCATTACGAGAAGACTGACCAATAATTGATCGATCATTATGAATATAGCAGATTACGAACTTTAAGTACAATGACAATGGAATCGTGTTGGAATGACAAATTTATATAAATAGCAGATTAGGGCCCCTGGAGACCTGTAACACAGGTTGTCCTAGTACAGGCTCCAGTTTCCACTACATCGTTATATCATATATGTATACTTAATTTTGTGTCAAAATTATGTTTAATTATGTGGTGGAAAAAATAAAAAAATAAACGTTTAATATTATAAAGCTGAAGAGTTTGTTTGTTTGTTGGTTTGAACGCGCTAATCTCAGGAACTACTGGACCGATTTGAAAAATTATTGTTGTGTTGGATAGCCCATTAATCCAGGAAGGCTTTAGGCTATATAACATCACGCTGCGACCAATAGGAGCGGAGCATAACTAACACACTCGGCTTAACTTTCCCGCCAAAACTCCAATTCTACTACTATAAATGTGTATACATCTATACTAATATATAAAGCTGAAGAGTTTGTTTGTTTGTATGTTTGTTTGAACACGCTAATCTCAGGAACTACTGGCCCGATTTGAAAAAAATATTTTTGCGTTAGATAGCCCATTAATCTAGGAAGGCTTTAGGCTATACATATAACATCAAGCTGCGACTAATAGGTGCAAAGCATAACATTCTTTTTTTTTTCGGGGTGGATATCCTCATAGAATGTCCGCCGCCCTGGGGTGGGCGACAGGGTCTGTCAGACTTTTACTGACTAAAACCACCCCGGTATCTCTTCTATTACGAGCGCGTGTGGGGCCGCGTGAGTCTAAATTCTTCCACGGCCCCACCCTCTCGTGCTGGCCTGGTCTCTCCGGGCCTCGTCTCCTGCACGGGGTAGTGGGGTGTTAAACTACCCCGTGCATCGCCTCAGAGTCGCGCGCGCCTCCGCCTCGGGGTCCATCGAATAAGGGGGGGGGACTTCCCTATGTCCCTCGCCCCTGGACCCATTCATGGGGGGCGGAAGAGGGCGTTATCCGCCCTTCTTCGGTGCCCGGTGCATCTTCTGCGGCCCGGGAAGGGAGTTGAGATCTCCCTCTCCCGTTCCGCAGCTTCCTTCTGCAACATCACGTCCTCGCAGAAGGACACCACCGCGTCCCACAACTCTGCGCTGCCGACCATCCTCCGCACTACTGCCGGCAGCGTCAGGTCACCTCCTACTTCATTTGTGAGGACACGGCGCTGCTCCTCCCAAGCTACACACTCGGAGAGCGTGTGCTGCATAACAAACTCAACGCGAACGTAGACGCTGGCGGCCGCTAGTAATATATAGGTGGGTATACATTCTACCGGTGCGATATATCGTGAATAAACATCGTTTATGGGAACCTCTTTCCTGATGATGACGTAATGACAACACTGGTCTAAAAATAAACTTGATAATTATCAATCAAACAGTCAAAGGAACTTGCGTGTTTATTTTCCTCTAAACGGGGACATTATTAACAAGCTAATAACAAAAAAATAATAATAAGTTAATCATAATTTAAGTAATTTATTCGAGATGCGTATGTACTCACGTGTTTTTTTTTAATTAATCACATGACACAACACACTTCTTCAAAACAGACCAAGCCATAAACAAAATTAAAAAAAACAACTTACTTCTATTTTCAAATTTCCATTTAGAACACAACACAAAAAAGTTTTTATACACTGAAACGTCAAAGTATTTTTCTGTTTTGTTTACGCACTATATGGGCGCACGCGTCTATGCTATGCGCTTGAGCAGCGATGACTACCGGTAGGCCTCTGGCCTAATCCAACCGATTATATAGCCCGTGGCATTGACACAGTATTTCGTAACATTACTACTTATATCAGTTTTTGAATAGGTACTTTGAACTTAGAGCACGCTGTTTTTTAAAAGATAGGCGTGTTAAGGAGTCTTATGAAATGAAATCGTTTATTAAGCAAGTAGGATCACTGATCACTTTTACACGTTATATTTTTTTTAGGCTACATGGGGCCGGCATTTCCTAACTGACTACCTCTGAGAAGAAATAGCCTAAACAAACTCAGGGATTACCAATCAGAGACATTAAAAATAAAATGTCAAAATTACGCATAGGTATTGCTTAATAACAATGCTTAGCATAGCGAGCAGCTCAGTCCCAAGTTTTATTGTCTTCTAAATAATCAGTGATTTTATAATACCACTTTTTGCAAAGTTTGGCCTTTATATAGCTTTTAAATCGTTTAATGGGTAAGTTTCTAATATCCATGGGAAGCTTGTTGTAAAAGTGTATACATTGACCCATAATAAGATCAAATGGTTACATACTAAAATCTACACTAATATATAAAGCTGAAGAGTTTGTTCGTATGTTTGTTTGTTCGCGCTAATCTCGGGAACTACTGGTCCGATTAGAAAAATTCTTGTTGCGTTGGATAGCCCATTAATCCAGGAAGGCTTTAGGGTAGGTATATAACATCACGCTGCGACCAATAGGAGCGGAGCATAACTAACTTCACACGAACGAAGTCGCTGGCAGCCGCAAGTATTAGATAAAAACAAAGTAAAAAACATGATGTAGATAATGGCCCGATTGTCTTTTTCACAAAATAAACTTAATTTATAAGTTTAGTGGATCATTTCTCTGTATTTCATTTAGATAGGGAACCATTATTTCCAATTATTGGTTTCATTCAGGAGATATCACGATTTATTCAAAACTAAACACCAGAAAAAATCAGCGTGCCGCTCGCGCCCCTGCCGGCCGCCTGCTACATGAGTGTTTTTCTGCCTAAACCGCGGAGTGAGTGGGCCGGAGCGGGGGACCATTATTTCGAACAAACTTGCTGCCCCGGTAGGCTTTCATTCTGTTTGAAGGTGGTGAAACTGGCTATCCATGGACCATAAGGTCGATGTATTTTGCAGAGTCAGATATTGGCTGATGGGCGACACAGTAGACATTATTTTTATTGAAGGGCCACCGTTTCTTGACGAAGGCCACAGAACAGAATTAACTGTTCCGTGACGAAGGCTTAGGTACCTATTCTACGGCTTCGCACGTGGACAAATGATATCATTTGTTCAAGTGCGAAGCCGGGGCGGGTCGCTAGTAATTCATAAATAACAGTGAAATATCGCAGCATAGTGGCCACTCATGAATTTGTCACAAACCTCCCTCGTAAGTCGGTTCACGCGGCCGTTTTTTTCGACAAGAATAATTCATTACGTGACATTGGCTAAATGCACAAACCGTGCGAAGCCATAAAAGAAAGGAAAAAGGAACATAGTAGTTTTGTTCTGTCAAATTAAGATGCTCCATAGACAGTTTAGAAGCGATTAAAAAGATGGCGACTAAACTTACGTCAATTTATGTCAGGCGCGGACTAATTTAGTAGGACTAAGCTAACATTCTATCTTCTGGATTTTTCTTAATCCTTACTTAATATTATAAATGCGAAAGTAACTCTGTCTGTCTGTCTGTCTGTTACGCTTTCCCGCTTAAACCTCTCAACCGAGTTTAATGTGGCACAGACAATCTTTAGACCCTGAAAAAGAACAGAGGCTACCTTTTATCCTGAAAAAAATTAATATTCCCGAGGAAAAGAAAACCCTGTCCGACGCATAAGAATAATAAAGGCAAGGTAAACACATGACCAAATATATTATAAAATTTTACGTAAACATCATAGTAACAATACTAATGAATTTTGAAATAATCTTTCTTTTCCGCGAATTAATTCCAACTTCCTCAGAATTTGGCATTTTTTTAATAAGTGATAACACCATTTTGACGGTATTATCACAGTCTAAAAGTATTATTATGAGTGAATAGCGATGCGACCGCGTGCCGTATACCCGGCTCCCTTTCACCCGCGCATGTATTGCCTACCGCACATGTATTAAGTTACCTCTTTTTGCGAATTGACATTTATTTTTTTAAGGGATTTTTTTTTAATTTAACCTGGCTTTGTATCCATTAGTAAAATCAGTTATCGATACATAACAATATCTTCACGGATCGGACAGGATTTTCTTTCAATAAAGTTAATAAGTTTCGTATTCTTCGCTTTTTGTGTTACTCATAAAACATAACTATTCCTATTTCAAAATTAATTTTATGGTCTCATCTAATTCACGGTCAACGGGGTTAGTAACCTCTCAAGACTGGTTTGATTCTGTTTTGTGCCACTAACTGCGCGCCCAATTTATCTCCACAGATAAAGAAACTAAGCTAATTTGAAAGCAAAGGCAACAAAATATTGAGTTTAGTATGCAAGGAGCTCCGACATCATTTAAAAAAAAGTTGTGCTTTTTTAATCGACAAGAAAACGAAGGTTGTGTCCGAAATTATATTATGAAATTTGGGAGCATAGATGACTCGTTCGGTAAGTAAAGTAGACAGGAATGTTGTTTTTTTTTTTGCTTTTCCGTTTGCTTTGTTTTTTTGGTAAACTTGTTCTGTTGTTAATCTTTAAAGGTCGTCACTGGTAACAAAAAAATCTGGAAACCAGTCTCATTAAAGCGTATCATGTTATCCGGCCAACTCAATAAAATAGAATAGAATAATCTTTATTATGTACAGTATATAAATTAGAGAACATAAATATGAAGATTTTACAAAGGGTGACACAATGGGCGGTCTTATCACTAAGAGCGATCTTTTACAGACAAGCTTTGGATGGAATATCAAGGGGAAGGAGAGAGAAATAATGTAGATAGTGTACAGTGTACTGTTTACTTACATATTATACAATAAATACATTGATAAAATATTAAACAGATACGATATATTCTAACAAACTGACCAAAAAAAATGTGCCGAACACAGCAGCAGCACATAAGCATATTTTTATTCGGCATACATTGGTACAGTGTGAGTGAGATGGGGCGCAATCTAAAGCATAGAGAAGAAAAAGATGGCTAGTGTTTGTCGTTTGCGCTGTTAGTGTTTGTCGTTTGTTTTTACGAGTGTATCGAGAGTGACTAAGGCGAGATGCAGGACTTTCCTTCCTTTTGTACGCTTCATTTTCAGTGCGCTAATGACATATCTACCTTAGTTTAATATTTTATCAATGAATAAATAGGTATGTATGTAGTACATAACATGGATCATACTATTAAATAAATATATACATCTAATTAATAAAAGAGTAAATAAAATACATACACCGTTAATGTTTAAAGAGAGAGTGAACCGAACTGCTTGTATAGAATAAGATTTACCTCAGAAACTAGTGGAATGCATCAGCAGCTCTAGTATCAGGTTCTCCGATGACCTCAGATATCTATTATGTGTGTCATGAAGGAACTCGAAACGTTCTTTAAGAGGGGGTTTTAGGATTAAACAAAATGCTGTACCTAGAGCTGATATAATATGTCATCATCATCATCAGCCCTAACTCGTCCACTGCTGGACATAGGCCTCCTTCATGGCACGCCAACAAGCTCGATCCTGAGCAGTTCTCCGCCAGCCACTACAATAATCCACCGATAATATGTATATGATTTATATTTATCAATTTGCCAGCGGCGGTGTTTCCGTCGGACTACAATTTGAGTGTCTTCAAGGCTAGAGTGAATAGGCTCTTAATAAACTAGTGCGCTTTACCATCAACGAGTGCGTCACTGCTTACCATCAGGCAGGATTGCGGTCAAGCGCTGGTTTGTAACATGTAAAAAAAAAAAAAAACATATTATAAACCAGCAAAGCCAAAATAACAATTTCTTCTTCTTCATAGCCTATAGAGGTCCACTACTGGACAAAGACCTTGGGGGAGGCTTTCCACCATGACCGGTCTTATGCTACCGCATCCATCAGTTTCCCGCGACCTTCACCAGGTCATCGGTCCACTTTGTTGGGGGCCTCCCTACTCTACGTCTTCCGGTACGTGTCCACCACGCCAGAACCTTACTATGTGCAATGTCTGGTTCTAGGACACTAGCCGGTTTCCTTGCGATTGATGATTCATATTTTCTCTCTTTATTCGCAAAGACATTATATTTCTTACCTCTGTTTAACCGTCTGGTATGTAGCCCCTAATTGCATCTTCTTCTTCTTCAGTCTATAGATGTCCACTGCTGGACAAACGCCTCCCCCATGGCTTTCCAAGATGACCGGTTTTGTGCTGCCCGCATTCATTAGCTTTCCGCGACTTTCACCAGGTCATCGGTCCACTTTGTTGGGGGCCTCCCTACGCTGCGTCTTCCAGTACGTGGCCGCAACTCCAGAACCTTACTGCCACATCGGCCATCGGTTCTACGAGCAATGTGCCCGCCCACTGCCGCTTAAGTTTAGTGACTCGAGGAGCTCGAAGAGCATAATTGCATAACAAACTATTAATATCATACATACTATACCCATACTAATATTATAAATGCGAAAGTAACTCTGTCTGTCTGTCTGTCGGTCGGTCGGTCTGTCTGTCTGTCTGTCTGTTACGCTTTCCCGCTTAAACCTCTCAACCGATTTTGATGAAATTTGGCACAGACAATCTTTAGACCCTGAGAAAGAACATAGGCTACCTTTTTTCCCGGAAAAAATTGATATTCCTGAGGGAAATCTAAAAAGCGCGATATAACCGAACTCCATGCGGGCGAAGCCGCGGGCGGAAAGCTAGTAATATTATAAATGCGAAAGTAACTCTGTCTGTCTGTCTGTTACGCTTTCCCGCTTAAACCTCTCAACCGATTTTGATTAAATTTAGCACAGACAATCTCTAGACCCTGAGAAATAACATAGGCTACCTTTAATCCCGGAAAAATGAGATGTTCCCGAGGGAAATCTAAAAGCGCGATATAACCGAACTCCACGCGGGCGAAGCCGCGGGCGGAAAGCTAGTACTTAATATTATAAATGCGAAAGTAACTCTGTCTGTCTGTTACGCTTTCCCGCTTAAACCTCTCAACTGATTTTGATGAAATTTGGCACAGACAATCTTTAGACCCTGAGAAAGAACATAGGCTACTTTTTATCCCGGAAAAATTTGATGTTCCCGAGGGAAATCTAAAAAGCGCGATATAACCGAACTCCACGCGGGCGAAGCCGCGGGCGGAAAGCTAGTTTGGAATAATTTTGAAGGATATTGCTAATCATTCTTCTTCTTCTTCTTCAGCCTATAGGGGTCCGCACAATGGCCTTACCCAAGTTGGACTGGTTTGCCTCTAATAAGTTAAATACGGCCCAGATGGTCTGGTGGATTTAGCTCCACCAGATTAGACTACCTATTGGCATAAACAAGTAAGCTATAAATAGATATTACTCCGTGTTATTTGACTCAGCATGATATAGTCAAAAACTTCTTTATCAATGAAATTCTCAGATAATTTGTTTACTAAATATAACATCTTATTATACTGAATCCTGCGATAAAATATTATAATGCGATCCCCGCGCAGTGCAAATATTTGTATGCATGAATATGAATATTTGCACTGGTCTGGTCGTGCCTCGGAAAGCACGTTAAGCCGTTGGTCCCGGTTGCCATACGAACCTCTAGTGGCAGTCGTTACGGGTTGTTAGAGCCCTCAAAACTCTAACAATTGGTCTAACTGCAATGCTTCGATATCGCCTTCGGGCTGTGGAGGTCAGACGGCAGTCGCTTCATGGAAAATGTCGAAGTTTAGTCAAAAATCAGCACTTGAGACTGGTAAAGCGGACCCCAGACTCCAAAGCTGAAAAAGCTGCTGATGCGACTGGGATTAACGCTGAGATGATGATGATATTATACTGAACACGTGTTCAATATACATATAAAATCATTAAATGACCTCTCTCCCGCTCTGGGCGGAGCTGAAGGGCCTGTCAGACTTTTACTGAATAAAAACCCACACGTGTTTCTTCACTTGCCTGTGCGCCAGGGTTAAGGTTTCTTTTTTGACCAACCGGCAACCCCGACCCAGGTGGCATTGGTCTTCGTGAACCCCGTCACGATGGGCTGACATCTCTTTGGGGCGCGCGTGAAACAACGCGCCGTCGACCCGGGCATGATCGCTCGTCGTCCGCAAGCCCACACCTACGGTGTCCGGGAGTTCGATGTTGTCTCACGACCAGAGCGTCTCCTGCGGCGGCTAGAAGCGTCAGGGCGCTGGGATTCCCGCTCCCTCACTCGCTCCACCTTCTCCTTTGCCAGCATCACTGCTTCGCAGAAGAAGGTGACGGCCTGCCATACACTCTCGCTCCGGACCATCACCTGGACCAGGGCCGGACGCGAGAAATCGCCGCCGATCGCCACCACGAGGACACGGCGGTGCTCCGCCCAAGGCAGGCAGACCTCCACCGTATGCTCCACCATGTCCTCAGGGCGATCCATACAGTGGTAACACCTGTGACGACGTCTCCGATGTGTACTGACGTTTCCTCCCGCCTTAACCGGAACAGGAACCTCCCGAAACAGCCGTGTCCGTAAGGACCTGCATCAGGCGGAGGGTGAAGGCGCCGTGGCGCCTCTCTAGCCCTCCTTTTAATACTAGACTACACTTTTAATTGTCTGTTGTATCGGGTGACGTCTTTACGTCGACGCCGGCTGTCGCTGAAAACCAGCGCTGGGCTCTGTTTTTGCATGCAGTCGCAGCATAATGCTGAGCGACAGCCGTTTTGCGTGGATGTGACGCATGTTTCCCTCAACAATTTCTTATTTTTTATGTTTTTGTAAACTCTTGCGTAATGTTTACTGCAAATAAACGTTATTTCTTTCTTTTCTTTCTCCTTAAAGAGGGGCTGGAATCCATCTTGCATTAGGTCACAGCATAGTGCTAAGCTACAGCCGTTTTGCGAGGATGAGACTCATATTTCCCTCAAGTATTTCAATTATTTTTTTTTTTGGTATGGGTATTTTTTTTTGCGTCTTTTTTCAGGCGTTTCTTTCTTTCTTTGAAATAAAAAAAAAAAAACAAACATTTAACGTTCTAAATTCTATATTAAGCTAACAGACGTGGTCTTAAATACAAAACATTAACAATTATTTACAAAAGTGCGAGATATTTCTCGAAGAGTAACAAAAATTCCTTGGTCCGATGTTCGTTCGTAAGCTTGTGCACTTGGATCTCGCCTTCCGGTGTCAATAGGGCCTGAAAAACACAATGGTGGATTGGTATTATAGTCTGCGACACCATATGCCTACTTACTATAATTTCTTCATTATCACTTTTTTTTATGATAAAAATGCCCATCGAAATCAGAGCCCACCATTTGTTCCTTATTACATATTTATCCTTATCCAAATAAATTGCGTCATATCAAAGGTAATTTCAGTAGCAGCAGATCTCTTTTTGAATTATTGGAATTGGTTGTTTCATTCAGGAGATATAACGATTTATTTAAAACTAATCACCAGATGAAATCCGCTTGCCGCTCGCGCCCCTGCTGGCCGCCTGCTACTTGATTGTCTGCCTAAACCGCGGAGGGAATGGACCGGAGCGGGGGGCCATTATTTCGAACAAACTTGTATCCCATACACTACCATACATATGGACATTGTATTTAAATAGGATTGTAATATCTTTATACCATGTTTAAGGCGTTTAAGGCAAATAAAAACTTATCAAATGCTTACCAGCGTATTGTCCCCAGCTGTACACGCTCTCGCCGCGACCTCGCCCGCCCATTTCGCGTAGATATCACTGAACGACAGATCCCATTCAACCAAGCTGTCATCTTGTAGCGAAGCGAAGAGGCAGCATGGATTGATGCGCGACCAGGATAGTGATGTTACTGATAGCTGAGGAAGGAACAGTCAGACATTTCTGTAAAGGGATTGACTTCAGCCTATAACGTGGGCGTACCGAGGGGGGGCAGGGGGAGGCAGCTGCCCCTGAATTTAGCGCGAACTTTTAGCACAATGTCAATGGAATCGTGTTGTTATGACAAATTTATAGAAATAGTAGACTAGGGACCCTGACATGTGTCATGCAATTACCGTGCAAGTTCATTGATGTAGGTCATAGGCTCGAACTTAGTCAAGCTTTTTACCTTCTGTATATTGTTTCATCACTACTTCTTTTAAATCATCATCATCATCTCAGCGTTAATCCCAGTCGCATCCGAAGCTTTTTCAGCTTTGGAGTCAGGGGTCCGCTTTACCAGTCTAATTACTGATTTTGTCCTAAACTTCAATATTTTCCGTGAAGCAACTGTCTTCTGAGCTTCACAACCCGAAGGCGATATCGAAGCATTGCAGTTAGATCAATTGTTGGCCTTTTGAGGGCTCCGACAACCCGTAACGACTGCCATTAGATGTTCGTATAGCAACCGGGACTGTCCCGTGCTTTCCGATCAGACCAGTGCAAATATTCATATTCATTCGAAGCTGATCTGACCCCAATATATGTAGTTGGAAAAAGGCTAAGGCTGATGATGGTAATGAATTACAGATAACTTATTCTATTCAACATTTACAGAAAAGGGGGTAATTATTACTTTAACATTTACAGATGAGGTTCTTAGGGGCACATCGAGACTTTTTGCTTTTGAGTTTAATGGTCCAAAACCTATTGCCATATTGAAACTTCCACCGCAGCTCATGAAGCGCACCATTAGTTCCTTTTTATTAATGATGTTCGTTTAGCTATAAGTAGTTTATATTACACTACCCTTATATGCAATATGTAAAGAAAACCCCGTCCGACCCAAAAGGATAGTAAAGGTTAGGTAAACACATGACCAAAAATAATATGAGATTCTACATAATCGTCATAGTAATAATACTAATGAATTTCGAAATAAACTTTTTTTTCCGCGAATTAATTCCAACTTCCCCAATATTTGGTAATTTTTTAATACCGTTTTTACGGTATTATTATGAGCGAAGCGACCACGTGCCACGTGCCCTGCCCCCCTTCGCCGGCGCATGTATTACCTATCGCACATGTATTAATTTACCTCCTTTCCGGAATTAATATTTATTTTGTAGGGGGATTTTTTTTAAATTTAGTCCGGCTTTGTTGGCATTTGTAGAATCAGTTATCCATTCCTAACAATACCATCACGGATCGGACAGGGTATTCTTTACTTAATGTATATCTATATTAGGGTTGAGTAGTAAACAGACAAGAAGATTAAACGAAGATCCAGCGTTTATTATAGGCACCGGCAAGGAAAAGGGTTTTTCGGCATCCCTACATCCAAGCGCACACTGTCGGAAACTATGTCTTGGCATGCTTAGAGATGACGAGGTGTCCTTAAGCATGCCGAGCTACTACCGAGTATTGCCTCGGCGGCGGACGACAGCGTACGGAAGGATCCCGAAGCGTCCTCAAAGCTGCCGATGCAGTAGCCTCAAGCATACCGAAGCGGAATTTTTGTTACTACGATCATATATCATGGAAATTTGTACTTTATTGCCATTAAGTTAATGTCTGCTTTTTATCACCTAAACTACTCAGCCGTTCCGATGCCGATAACGGAGTTAAGAAATAAAAAACTATGATCCATATATCGAAGATTCTTCGTTTAATCCGAAAAATTAAGTAGTAATTTGGGGTGCAAGGCAACCTCAATATAATGACCCCCAAGGCTACCCACCGTCTTTTTCTTCAGCCTATAGAGGTCCACTGCTGGACAAAGACCACCCCCAAGGCTTTCCACGATGACCGGTCTTATGCTGCCCGCATCCATCGGCTTTCCGCGACTTTCACCAGGTCATCAGTCCACCTTGTTGGGGGAAGGCTGCATCTTCCGATACGTGGCCGCCACTCCAGAACCTTACTGCTCCATCGCCAATCGGTTCTACGAGCAATGTACCCTGCCCACTGCCACTTAATTTTAGCGACTCGAATAGCTATGTCGGTGACTTTGATTCCTTTGCGGATCTCCGCATTTCTGATTCGATCGCGCAGAGAAACTCCGAGCATAGCTCTTTCCATCGCCCTTTGTGTGACTCTGAGCCTTCGTATGAGGCCCATTGTGATCGATCACGCAACACCCACTGGTTAAAGACTTTAAGTCTTGAGTCACTGTGGTGTCTTGGACTATCCCACCTATTGGCGCTAAATTGTCTGAAGGCTCATTATTAAGATTGAAAAATCTTACCTTAGAATTTTTCCGCTCGTGATGATTAGAGCGATTGGACACAGTTCCAATGTATCGGCCCTTGTGGTCAGACTGGACCTTCTCAATCTCCTTAGGTTGGATGTTCCTGTAATCAAACATACACGATCATAGTAGTGTGCGTGCTTCCGCTGACCGCCGCACGGCGTGGCGAACGCACTTCCTTTCGAACTGGCAAGCTAGCGAGTCATGGCCACGATCTTTTAATGATCATAAAAATGTAAATAGTTTTAAGTATTTAAAGTAACTCCCGTGGGGATTTAGGCCTCAAAATTCAAAATTAATAAAGTTAGGGAGTCTGCCATTGAATTGTGTCGACGCGCCTTCTCGTGATCTGGTCTGGTGGTCTACGAACTCCGCATCTGAAGGTTCGAGGTAAGTGGTTTGCCGCTTTTAGCACCTTAATCAGGGAAATATACTCCGAAGGCATCATTCTATCGCATATTTGCTTATAATTTCTAATATATGGCTGTCCTAAATACAGTCCACTTGAATCTGGTTTAAAATCTTTCGTGGTAAGCACGTTACCGCCACAATATTATTTCTGTTGTATACATAGGTCCTTGAGCGACACAAGCAGGAGCTGCGTGTCACGGAGATGAATATGCTGCGGTGGATGTGTGGAGTTACATGGAAAGACCGCGTCAGGAACTCCCACATCCGTGCCAGTCTCAATGTCCGTGACATAGCAGATAAACTGCAAGAGGGTCACCTACGCTGGTACGGTCACGTCTTACGAAAACCGGCAAGTTACGTAGGTAAGAAATGTCTTGCTGTGGCGCCTCTGCCGGGGCGGACAAACGGGGTAGACCAAAGAAGTGTTGGCTTGACGTTATAAGAGATGATATGCGTGCCAACAATCTGACATCACAGGATGCTAAAGATCGCGCGAAATGGAGGGGATTGAGCAGGAAAGCGGACCCCGGGCTCCAACGCGAAAGCCGCGGATGCAACCGGGACTGAACGCGGAGATGATGATGATAATGACATAGATATTTTCTCCCCTTAAACGCAAACAAACTGGACAAACCACGTATCAAAATGCACAGAATTCACCGGAGATTCTGCCTCGCGCAGTTTATATTTATGAATATCATTAATTTTACAAAAAAGTTACTTTTGCGGATAAAGGGTGCCTGCTCACACCATTAACTTCAGTTATGTATTTAAAAAAAAATCCAGAGAAGTATTTCTGCAAAGGGTCAGAGACATAGCCAGCTGTATACGCAGTGTAAAGGACATCAATGCGTATGGTATGAGGAACAGGAAGGAGTTCACATCCTCCATAGAAAAGGAACTATCCTCTGACCAGACCGGTGTTATTTCTGGCGGGGACTTGCCCAACTGCCAATTGCAACTACTTGGGAATTTGCCAGCGGCGGTGTTTCCGTCGGACTACAATTTAAGTGTCTTCAAGGCTAGAGTGAATAGGCTCTTAATAAACTAGTGCGCTTTACCATCAACGATTGCGTCACTGCTCAACCATCAGGCAGGATTGAGGTCAAGCGCTGGTTTATAGTATGTAAAAAAAAAAAAAACTGTTGATGTGGGGAAGTTGTATATGCTAGTTGCACGGTAAACTCTGCTTGCGAGATGTAGAATTCGTGTGACGTCAGTATGACTCGTAGTTTTTGTGTGGCGTTTATAGATACCGTTACAGAAGCATACATATTAAGTACATAGACGTATAAAGTCAGTAAATTTGTCAAAAAACGTTTAGCACAACTCAAAACTTGAGGAGAAAATAAGAAACTAAATGGCGAAAGAAATAAAATGGCCGACTTACATGCAATCCAAATTAAGTAGAACCCTGTTTTCAAACAAGGAACAGACGCTGATGGTCCCAATGTCTGTGGCGGCTAGGAAATACGGTAATCGATGTGGCGATACTTCTATACAGGTTACTGATGATGCTTCAGCTTGAAATGGACAAACATGTTATTCTTATTACGTCTATCTCGCTCTTTCTTCGGCACATACCTACTAGTGCCTACTCTTTCGTTCACAAACTAAACTAATTTTAAGTTAAGTGCATCCCTTTCTTTCTATTTCACTAAGAAAAGGACAGAAGATAGCATTTTTTTTTTTTTAGTAATGTGGCTCCATGATGACCGATGATTCTGCCAACGTCAATGTGGAGAGAAATAAAATAATATAATATTATACGTAGTGAATATCGACTGTTGATCGGTAGTATTAGCGATGGTTCTTCTTTGGGATAAAACAGATAACATTTTAGTTAAATCCTGTCAAATTAAGATACTCCATAGACAGTTTAGACGCGATTAAAAACATGGCGACTAAAAATATGTCGATTTACGTCAGGCACGGACTAATTTCATCAGCATCATCAACCTTTTTTTTTTTATTATTTTTTATAAACTAGTGCTTGACTGCAATCCCGCCTGATGGTAAGCAGTGATGCAATCGTTGGTGGTAAAACGCAATAGCTTATTAAGCCTATTCACTCAAAAAAACTGAGTGAATAGGAAGACAGACGGCAGTTGAGCGAGGTGATGCAATGTTTAACCCAACAACACGACCAACGATGCTGCGCCAGAGGATGATCTGGAGACCCTCCACGACCAAACCCCCGACACAACAACATTTGGCACATCGTACCCGGCACACATCGCAACACAACTGCTCAGACCCGTCCTCCGTACGGATTCACCAGACATCACGCCGGAACACGACGAATCGCTTGGCGGCAAGACTTTGTCTGGTGGGTGGTAACTTATGCCGGCGGCTGATGTTGTTGACTACCACCGAGAGACCTTTTTTATCGTCCCACTACTAGGCACAGCTCTCCTCTCATACAGAGAAGGATTGAGCGTAATCACCACACTCATACTTGAGAGGCTAGTGTTTTAACCAGTCAGGCGCCCTGTGTATATTATTTCATCACCACTGCTCTCAAAACGGTGAAGGAAATCATTGTAAGGAAACCTGTATGTCCTAAAGGTAAAACTTCATCGACTTGTGACATCCAGGTGCTGGTGTTTTAACCACTAGGCCACCACGACTTCGGACTAATTTGATCGGACTAAACTAATATTTATCTTCTTTATCTTCTGTCCTTTTTTTAATGTAATAGAAACTAAAAGATGGACTGAACTAAAAGTTTTATTTTAAGTTTTATCCATACTAATATTATAAATGCGAAAGTAACTCTGTCTGTCTGTCTGTCTGTTACGCTTTCCCGCTTAAACCTCTCAACCGATTTTGATGAAATTTGGCACAGACAATCTTTAGACCCTGAGAACGGACATAGGCTACCTTTTATCCCGGAAAATTTTGATATTTCCGAGGGAAATCTAAAAAGCCCGATATAACCGAACTCCACGCGGACGAAGCCGCGGGCGGAAAGCTAGTTTATGAATAAGGGAATCGGGGCAATAGGGATGTATCCAAGGTATGAAAATCAAAAAAATAATTTGTCCGTCTTATAGATAACTAGCGGCCGCCAGCGACTTCGTTCACGTGGAATTAGTCATGCTCAGCTCCTATTGGCAATATGTACGGCTGCGTTAGCTCCCGTTTTCGCAACATTTTTTATTACTGCTCTGCTCCTATTGGTCATAGCGGGATGTTATATAGCCTAAAGCCTTCCTGGATTAATAGGCTATCCAACGCAAAAAGAATTTTTCAAATCGGACCAGTAGTTCCCGAGATTAGCGCGCACAAACAAACAAACAAACTCTTCAGCTTTATATATTGGTATAGATAAAAAAAATTAAGACCCCTATTTTTTATTTTATCTAAAATACCAAAAACTACTGAGATATAGCGTATTAAAGTTACGGAGTGGGGGCTAATTATGCCGTGGTATATTTTGTACCACGGCGTGACGTCATGCGACATTTCAGATCAATATATCTTCCTAAGTATTTGAATAAAAGAAAAAATAAAAAATACGTGTTCAATATTTTTTATAAATCTGTCTGATGGAAATTAAATTATTTTTTAGGATACAACCCAATTATAAATAAATAAAAATAAGATCTTACTTGCAACACAAAACTTGCTCACTTTAACTGCTCCAAGAATCCTTTTGAAGCACAAAACTTCACCACAGTTTTTAGCAATCAAATAATGATCTCGATCTTTCCAATTTATCACTTTCAAGTCTTCGCAAATAATTCCACTCTCCCAATTTTTCGAAGGATTTTTTTCAATTGACAACACTCTTTTAATTTTAGCACTGGCAGCACTGGATGGTCTGTCACTGTCAAAGTCGAAACTAATGGCGGATTTCGGGCGGGAAATATCTTTTTTTATCATTGCTTTTTCTTGCTTTCTATTCAACGTTCTTCTTTTTGCTGCGGTTAAGTTGAATTGTGTTTTTATTTCTGAATTTTGTGAGTCTTGCAGAGGAAGATCTATGTGGTCTAAAATGGATATTGTTTGATTCTTCTCCAGTTTCATTCTGGACCAGAATGCTTTGCCTATATCTGGCGGAATCGTCTTTGATTTTTGTTGTACTATTGACCATATTGTTAAGATGCCTGTACTTTGAAGTACCACGACCTGAAATCAATGAATAAAGTCGTACCATAACGAGGTGAAATATGTAAATTAACTGAAAAAGCCGTAAGGTACGCTCCTTTTTTTTGTTTGGGAGAGGGAATCATATTAATAACCTCTCCCGCTTCGGGCGGAGCGAAAGGGCGTGCCAGACTTTTACTGACTAAAACCCACCTGTGTTCCTTCACTTGCCTGCGCGCCAGGGCCACGGTTTCTTTTTTAACCAACCCGCAATCCTGACCCAAGAGGTATCGGTCTTCGTGGACCCCGTCACGATGTGCTGACATTTATTTGAGGCGTGTATGAAACACAGTGCGCCGTCAACCCGGTCCTAGTCCTCACCGGGCCCGCACCTACGGTGGCTGGTAGATTAGGCAATCACCTTAATCATCAAAATAACTTATAAAATTTACCTGTCCAACAATCCTTCGTCCGCCCTCCTGACTTATGATAGAATGCGGGTCACCAGTCACCTCCAAGCCAACTATGCGGTCTATAGCATCACCACTGCTCATATTCAACGCACTGTTCGTGTAAGCACACGATTGGAGAGCGCAAGGTATGCTGGGCTAGAATAATAATCGATAAAATCATCAATTATTTCCAATTCTTTTGGTATAAGATCTGGAGGCGATAAAAGAATAGATGCCTTTGCACAACAGTGAGACTCTAAAGGCTAAATAAAAAAGTGTCCGAATATGTGCCATTATAATTTAGCAAAGTAAGCGTAGGTATATGATGTTTAAATACACCTCTAATATACGCTTCGGAGGAGTACAGGCATCAACAACAAAAACCTAATATCAGGCTACCAATGTTTTTTCTTCTTCTTCAGCCTATAGAAGTCAACTGCTGGACAAAGGCCTCCCCCAAGGCATCCAATGTAGCAGCCACACACTTGCTACACAATTCCGACGACCTGCCGCGAAGGGGTTCCTATAAATCACACTAGGATCGCGGAAGTCATGGCGGGCGTCCCGAACGCCCAGCGCGAGGGTGCCTATAAATCTAACCCCGGAACTCCGGAAGCACATTACACAGTCTTTAAACACTGTGGTATCTTGGGCGGCGAGAAGATGTAGCGTAGCCTCCCGAACGCTGCCCAGCCGACCTGGATTCGACGAGACACCTCTTTCGCGAAGTTGGACCTACCTAGTTGGACTGTTTGTCCCAAGTATATAATAATAATGATTTTTTGTGTATTATTTATATAGAAATATTTAAAAATGTAATTTATATGTACCGGTTGCCATAAATGGAATGCCGCTCGAAGTTGTTTCAGAGTATGTATACCTCGGGCAAACGTTGCAATTAGGGAAAAACAACTTCCAGAAGGAGGCAAATAGAAGGATCCAGCTGGGATGGGCAGCATTTGGTAAACTTCGTCGGGTATTTTCGTCGCCCATACCCCAATGTTTGAAGACCAATATCTTCAACCAGTGCGTCCTACCCATGACTTACGGAGCCGAGACGTGGACACTAACGGTCAGACTAGTCCATAAGTTTAAAGTCGCTCAGCGAGCTATGGAGCGGGCTATGTTGGGCGTCTCTCTGAAGGACTGCATCAGAAATGAGGTGATCCGAAAGAGGACCAGAGTTACCGACATAGCTGAGAGGATTAGCAAGCTGAAGTGGCAATGGGCTGGTCACATATGCCGCAGGACCGACAACCGTTGGGGTAAACGAGTCCTTGAGTGGAGACCGCGTCGCGGCAAACGTAGCGTGGGACGCCCTTGGGCGAGATGGAGCGACGACATCAAAAAGGTGGCTGGTAGTGGCTGGCGGAGAACTGCTCACGATCGAGCTAGTTGGCGTGCCATGAAAGAGGCCTAGATCCGGATGTCCAGCAGTGGACGAGTAAAGGCTGATGATGATGATGAATTTATATGTATATACAATTAAATAAAGGAGTAATAATAATATACGGTTTATTTCTCTCACCAAGGAACATTGTTACAATAGTGTGTAAATACAATTTTGCCGTATTCTCGAACCTTTGTGAGAGCTGGAGTCTGAACTAGGTTCGGAACCTGTGATACAGATCTCCAGGCCCACACCCCTTGAAACATTTATCATTTGAAACGGCATCGAGAATAATTTTATACATACAATATGTAAAGAAAACCCTGTCCGATCCGTGAAGGTATTGTTAGGTGTCGATAACTGATCAGTACTAATGCCCACAAAGACAAGCTAAACTTAAAAAAAATCCCCCTTTAAAAATAAATATTATTTCGCAAAAAGAGGTAACTTAATACATGTGCTGTAAGCAACCCCTTCCGCGGGCGGCGGGGGGGCAGGGCACGCGGCACCTGTGATGTGGTCGCGTCGCTTTTCGCTTATAATAATACCGAAGTTGTCACTTTTTTAAAAATTACCAAATTTCCGGGAAATTGGAATTAATTCCCGGGAAAAAAGGATTATTTCAAAATTCATTATTATTGTTACTATGATGATTATGTAAAATTTTATATTATATTTGGTCAAGTGTTTACCTAACCTTTATTATCCTTATGGGTCGGACAGGGTTTTCTTTACATATTGAATATCAATATTAGTTTGAAAAACAGTTTCAACAGACAGGTAAATCTAGAAATAAAGGGTGCACTCGAGAAGTTTAATATGAGGTGATATAATTCATTGACGAGGCGAAACGCTTCGTCTGGATCGTAGTGGTGTCAACAACGAAAGGGTGGATACTAGCCGTACGACAGGTCATCCGATGATGGCGGAATTAAGTTATGTATGTAGTTTCCGCGCACAATCTCCAAAATGCACCCTATAGAATTCCGAAAGGCTGGCTACTCTACGCCTGTGCTCCAGGCTTTGGAGATTGTTCTGTACCAAATCTGGATCACTAATTAACCTCTTTGCAAGCTTCTTTTCCATTTTTTTCTATTTAGGTGTTGTGAAAAGAAAGATAAGATTCCTATTTAAGAAACGAAAAACTTACCGCAGCTAATCCGACATTACTATTCTTATTATTCCACTCCCGATGCTTCTCAAACTCGGTGAGTTCTTTCTCATTTATTTCTACTAATTCAGTAGGTTTTTCCTCGCTGGCAACATCTTCGCGCCATGTCGGTTCTTCTGATAAATCCCAAAGATGCACTGAACTGAAAAGAGGCGTTAAAAAGACTTTATTTAACTGTTTTAACACACAGTAAAATACATGAAACAATAGGTTTCGGGGTAAAGATAAAGACTCGTAAAAATTTTACACTATTCGTTTCGCAGCCCAGTTGACGGAAGTCAAACAAGTACTGTCAAAAAACGGTCCACGTCTTTGTTTTTATGATTTTTTGTAATAATTATAAACTAGTGCTTGACTGTAATCCCGCCTGATGGTAAGCAGTGATGCAATCGTTGATGGTAAAGCTTGCTTAGTGTATAAAGAGGAAAACGGGTGGTGATGCAATGTTAAACCTAACAACACGACCAACGATGCTGCGCCAGAGAGAAATTAATCTGGAGACCCTCCACGTCCAAACTCCCGCCACAACAACATTTGGCGCATCGTACCCGCAAAACACAATCAAAACAACTGTTCAGACCCGTCATCCATAGGGTTTTACCAGACATCATTCCGGAACACGACGAATCGCTTGGAGGCAAGAAAGAAGATGGAAGATTTAACAATGTTCTTGAAGCTAGGATTTGCCCGTATTGACGTCGCGAACGAGAGGCCTTTCCACCAGAAGCGCGCAGACTTTGGCGGAAACAGTTGGAAACTTTTTCGCGTTATACTGTTTATTTGCTTCAGTTTTTAATTTAAAGTGGCGCTTACCCATCTTCTAAAGCAGCAACAAAATATCCAACAGCAGTTCCTCTTAATCTTCCTTTTGCTACATTGTCTATAGCCGTTAGTAGTGTTATAGGTTCTCGCGTGGCAACACTGATGTCCCATAGACAAATTGTACACTTTTTAAGTGGCACATTCTGAGCCTTCTTGTGGACTGTCATTATTAGATTTGATTTCGTTTCAGAAAAATACATTTGTGATATTATTGTACTGTTCAGAAAAGAAAGGTTCTCGGCCTTTATTAGCTTTGTACAAATAGAAACATAGCCTTTGCTAAATGGATAATTTGTAACATTTAATTCGGAAAGTTCTGTGTTGCCACTGTTAGAATTCAAAACATTGCATACTCTACTTTCTATTTTCTTTAAAAACTTACTTAATCTATGAGTATTATAGTCATAATTTTTTAATTTCGATTTATATGTTTCGTATGGCAACATTTCGCTTGGCCCGACGCCATCTTTCTGTTCAAAAAAAATGCGTAACGGATCCGTTTTGTATTTTTCATCTAAGTTAATCATATTATTCTTTTCTACGTTCAAACTATGTGTAGTCAAAAAGGTAAACTTTGTTAAATAATCTTCCATATTTTTACTATATTTTCGGCTTTCCACTTTTTGTTTGATACAAATATCATTTTTTGTAAATTCCACTGGGTGTTGAGTCCATTTGTGTTCACATTCTATTTCGTCCG